>PVJL010012902.1:0-34850 GCA_004026885.1 Lyroderma lyra | reverse complement strand
GGGTTTTCCTCTAAAGGTTATAGTTCTTTTTTCCCTGGCTGCCTTGAGAATTGTCTCTTTGTCTTTAGTTTTGGACATCTTTAGTACCATGTGTCTTGGAGAAGATCTGTTGGGGTCCAGGTATCTGGGGGACCTGTTTTCTTCTTGAACTTGGGGTTCCAGATCTTTCCATAGGTTTGGAAAGTTCTCATCTACTATTTGTTTGAGTATGCTCTCTGTAGAATGCTCTACCCCTTCTTCTATTCCTATTATCCTGATGTTGTTTTGTCTCATGGAGTCAGATAGTTCTTGTAGAATTCTTTCAATCGTTTTGGTTCTATATTCCCTCTCTTCCTCTTTCTGAGCTGTTTCCATGTTCTGATCTTCGATATCACTAATTCTTTCCTCCATCTGGTTGGCCCCGTTTCCTATGGCAGTTATTTCATTTCTTATTTCTTTTATTGTATTATCATCTCTGGCATTTCCATCTCAATCTTCCTAATGTTTTGAATTTCTTTGTTCAATTGTCCCTTTTGTTCATGAAGTTCCTTTTTTAATGTCATTCATGTCCTTTTTTTTGTTGTTTATGTCAGCCATGGTGCTCTGCCAGTATGTTTTCATTTCTCTCACAGCCTTTAGAATGGCTACTGTAAATTCTCTGTCACTTAATTCGGAAACTTATAGGTCTAAGAAGCTGTCTTGATAAATTTCCTTTTCTTTCTGAGGAGGTTTAGTTTTTAAGGAATTCATCCTGTCTGCTGGGTTCTTCCTCTCTGACATGAGGGCGTTATGTTCAGTAGTTCCCAGGAGCCCAGATTGGTACTTTTGTGGTGTCTTGCTGTTGGACAGACATGAAGTGGTTCGGGGTGGGGGGGGCAAGTTTTGGGAGAGAGAGGGGTTGCTTATTTCTTATTTCTGGTTTCCTGCTATGTTTGGAGGCGGTGCACATCTATCATGGTCCCTCCACTTCCTGTAGTTAGTTAGTTGGTTGGGCAGGTTGTAGGAAAGGGGAGAGGCCAACAAAAGACACACCGGGGAAGCTCCACCTTCTGCCTTATGCTGGGGAAGCTGGGTGATGTGGGCCCAGGCTGCTCCTGCTGACTGGGACGAATGCTATCAAATCCGCCTTTCTTCCTGGGCCTGCTTCCGTGGTCAAATGTTGGGGTAGATTCTGCAGGCTCACACTGCTTTTAGGACCCAGGGGCATGACAGCAGGCATGCACACAAGTCCAAAGCTGTGGGTCTGACCCCGAGGTAGGAAGGCAGCTGGCCTGCCTCTGTAGCAGGCTGGGAACGTGAGCCGCAGCCCCACGCAGGAGCCACGCACGCCTCGCTGGCAACTGGCCCGCCTCCGCAGAGGGCCGGAACAGGAGCTGCAGACCCGTTTGCGTAGGGGCCGTGAGTTGTCCGCGTGGCAGCTGACTCGCCCCCGCAGTGGGCCGGGACCAGGAACTGCAGCCCTGTGCAGGAGCCACGCGCGCCTGCGCTGTGGGTCCCAAGGGACCCTAGAACCAAGATGTCGTCTCTGTAGTTCAGAGTCCTCTCTCAGCCCTGCTACCACTCAAGAGTTCCAGAGGCTGGCTCCCAAGGTCTGTCCCCAACTTGTCGCTCCAAATTCCAGCTCCCCAGCCCAGCTCCCCAACGGACTCCCACTTATTCTGCCTCTTTGCTAGGGCTTTTCCTCTTGTCGCCCCTTGGCTTTCCCCTCCCGTGTACTGCAGTCATCCACAATCGGGTCCTGTTGCAATCCATCTCTGCTCCCTCCCCTCTCTCCCACTTGCCCCTTTCTCTCCAACCTTTAGGTGTTTACTTGCGATGCATGGATGTCTCAGCTGCTGTTTTTTGTCACCAAAGATCCTCTTTCTTGGCTCCTGGGTGGCTGTTCAATTGTGTTTTCTGGGAGAGGCTTTAGGGACCTCCTCGCCGGTTGCCATCTTGTCCTCCTCCCTCCTAATTGTATTTTTTTGTGATAACATCAAGCTGCTATAATCTAAATTCTTTTACCATTTCCAAAAATAAGTTTTCCAAAATGTTCCCTTGTTCCAGTATTGAAAAACTCTTATTTTTTCAAGTTAGATATTCATTCATAATTTATTCATTGATTTATTCAATTAGACTTTACTGAGATGTATAAATTTCTCCAGTATAAATACTTGTTTTCAAACTTCCTTTATAGAAACTGCTTTAACTTTGTTTATGTGCTTAGTTTACATTTAACCTGATATTTTATTTTATTTTCATTTTTTTAAATTCATTTTTTATTGATAAACTTTTTGGGGTGACATCTGTTAACAAGAATTGCACAGGTTTCAGGCATACAATTCCACAGTGCATTGTCAACTTGTTGTATAATAATTTCCCCACATATCGTGACTTCTCTTTACATCACCCTATATCTAGTTTCCCCTCCCTCCTGACCCATCCCCTCTCCTTTCTCCCCTTCCTAACCCCCTCGTCCCCAGATAACATTAAACTATTGATTATGTCCATGGGTTATTTGTTTGTTTGTTCATTTCTTTTTTTTGGTGTTGTTTACAATTTATATATTCCGCATATAAGTGATGTCATACAGTTCTTTTTTTTTTCTGTCTTGCTCATTTCACTAAGCATAATGATCTCCAGGTTCATCCAGTTTGTTGCAAATGGCAATATTTCTTCTTTTCTTATAGCTGAGTAATATTCCATCATGTGTATGTACCATAGCTTCTTTATCCAGTCATCTGTCGCAGGGTACTTTGGTTATTTCCATGTTTTGGCCACTGTGAACAGTGCTGCGATCAACATTGGGGTACATAAGTCTTTGTAGATAAAGGTTTTCAAGTTTTTTGGGTAGATCCCCAGAAGGGGGATTGCTGGGTCAAATGGTAACTCTATTCCCAATTTTCTGAGGAACCTCCACACTGTCTTCCACAGTTGTTGTACCAGTTTGCATTCCCACCAGCAGTGTGCGAGAGTTCCTTTCTCTCCACATCCTCTCTAGCACTTGTTATTCCTTGTCTTATTGATAACAGCCATTCTCACAGGTGTGAGGTGATGTCTCATTGTGGTTTTGATTTGCATTTCCCTGATCGCTAATGAGGATGAGGATTTTTTCATATGTCTGCTGGCCATTTGTATTTCTTTGTGGGAGAAGTGTCTGTTTAGTTCTTCTGCCCACTTTTTAGTTGGGTTGTTTGCTTTTTGTTGTTAAGCCTTCTTAGTTCTTTATATATTTTAGATATAAGACCCTTATCTGATGCGTTATTGGCAAATATTTTCTCCCATTCAGTTGGCTGTCTCTTTGTCTTGTTGATGGTTTCTTTTGCTGTGCAGAAGCTTTTTAGTTTGATATAATCCCAGTCATTTATTTTTGCTTTTACTTCCCTTGCCTTTGAGGTCAGGTTCATGAAGTCTTCCTTGAGTCCTAGGTCTATAAGTTTAGTACCAATGTTTTCTTCTATACAGTTTATTGTTGCAGGTCTGATAGGAAGGTCTTTAATCCATTTTGAGTTCATTGTTGTACATGGAGAGCGTTCACAGCTCAGGCTCATTCTTTTGCATGTGTTTTTCCAGTTTTCCGAGCACCACCTACTAAAGAGGCTGTCTTTTCCCCATTGTATGTTTTTTGCTCCTTTATCAAAAATTATTTGTCCATAAATTTGTGGGTTTATTTCTGGGTTTTCAGTTCTGTTCCATTAGTCTATATTTCTATTTTTCTGCCAGTATCACGCTGTTTTGACTATTGATGCTTTGTAATATAAATTGAAGTCAGGGAAAGTAATGCCACCAGCCTTATTCTTTTTATGTAGTATTGCTTTGGCAATTCGAGGCCTTTTATGGTTCCATATAAATTTAGTAATTCTTTTATCTATTTCATGAAAGTATGATTGTGGGATTTTGATGGGTATTGCATTAAATCTGTAGATTGCTTTGGGCAGAATGGCCATTTTAACAATGTTAAGTCTTCCTAAGCATGAACAGGGGATATTTTTTCACCTCCTAAAATCTGTTCCAATTTCTTCCAAAAGTGTCTTATAGTTTTCCATGTATAAGTCTGTCACGTTCTTTGTTAAGTTAATTCCCAGGTATTTCATTCCTTTTGTTGTGATAGCAAAGGGAATTGACTCCCTCATTTCTTTTTCTGAGGATTCGTTTGTTTGTATATAGGAATGCTGTTGATTTTTGTGCATTGATTTTGTATCCTGTGACTTTACTATATTCATTTATTGTTTCTAATAGTTTCTTGGTGGAATCTTTGGAATTTTCAATATAAAGGATCATGCCATCTGCAAATAGTGACAATTTGACCTCTTCTTTCCCAATTTGGAAATTGTATTCCTTTCTCATTCCTGATTGCTGTGGGTAGAACTTCCAGTACTATATCAAATAGCGGTTGGACAGTGAGGAACTCCCTGGGCATATTTGTCAGTTTGGGGTCTCATTTTGTCATGCTAGCCAAATGCAGAATAAAAATCTAAACAAAATTTACTTAATTTTGTCTTGTTTATTTTTCTTTTTTTCTAATGCTATCTTTGATTGCTCAGTGTTTCTGCTAGAGAAGTAAGAAAACCAGATGTCAGGGACCGTCATTCACAGATTGGGAAAATGCCTGGTACACAGTTTTTCCTCAGCTGTCACTAATCCATTTGTATTGGTAGCTACTCAGTCATTTCAATTAGTGGTCCTAGGACTATAGATTTTCCTTCATGAAGATATTAAGTGCCTCATTCCTGGCCCTCAGGTCTACAGGTTTGATCACAAAAAGGAGTGTTTGACTTGACTTATTGAAAGGACTATATGTTAGTGTAATTATATTATTAATTTTATTGTTGAGTCACTTAAAGAATGATCAAAAGACCAACTTATTTTGTAGAATACGATTATCTCTACATTCCATCCATCATCTATTTAGCAATCTCCTGAATTCTTTTCTTATTTCCTCCATGTCTAAGAATTCACTGTGGTTATTAAGAAGAAGTACATGAAAATCTGACCATTTCACTGTCAACAATTTATTATCATTCAATCACATTAACTTTTTGTAAAAGTTCAGGTTTTTCACTATTATTAAGTATTGTGACACTGAAGGACTGAAGAATTTCCACTCAATCCTAGCAAGACTATATTCTCAAGTATTCTTTGCCATCCTTCTTGTTTAATCCAAATTGACCAACCAATACTTGCTAAAGCACAGCTTCAGTCTTGTAACCCCTGCATTCTATCCCATGAATAAGACAACCTTAGTTTTCCCTACTTTCTGAGAACTTGAATAACAAACACTTGTCTGTATAATACTGAGCTTTGGTTGACCCTCCTTAATATTCCTTATAAATCTAACCTCCTTGCTCACCTCATAATGGCCACCTTGAGTTGTTCTCATGTTAAAACTTTTAAACATAAGGTTGAGCTAATGGGTTTTATTATTTTCCCCTCCTTCCATAATATAAGTTGCTTGAATGAGGACAAGGAAGTGGTAAGAAGAGTAATTCTTATTTACTAATAGGTAAGTAAAGCTAGCTTTGCTCATGAATGGAACTTATTTACAGGTCAGGTTCCATTAAAAATAATTTAGAAGTAACTATGAATTCACCTCATAAAACGTCCAAATGATTTCTACACAAGGATTTAAAGAACAAGCATAAAATACTCCATCCAAAATGGATGGTCTTCAAACCTAGAGTTATATTATTATTGTTTTTTTTTCTGACAACTTTCAAAGTAATTATTAATGTTTTAAATTTAAAAAGTATCATACTTACTTTTTTGACAGTAATACATAACTTCTATTGGCAATTTCACCACATATATCCTTAGTACTAAACCTTGAATTAGAGATTTTAGTGGAGATATGTACATGCTGTCATCATATTTGTTTTTAGGAATCCACATTCATAGGAAGCCCTAGGAATGCAGAGATCTTAAAAATGCTTTATTCAAAGATCCTGTTATTAGATAGTGTTTCTCATTGCAAAGTTAGGAAACAACTTCTCCACTTTCAGTAGTAGAAGGGGAAGTAAAGACTGATACATATTTTAAGATAATACCAGTAACTGATTATGGAAGAGTGGATAGGCTGATCTTTTCTGGACAAAGAGATAGAGTATCTTATAAATAACATTTATTATATTTATTAAATATGCTCTTGGTGTATGGGGATTAAGTGAAAAATAAACAAATGATCCTTTGTGATTACTGTATTAAAGCCAGTAATGACTCTTCTGCTAATGAATCTTGACACACAAAAATACAGGCATCAGTGGGACAGTTTCTTTAGAGACATAAAAGCATAAGAATAGTATCAAAACATAAAGAAACACAACAATGGTATTAAATCAAAGCAAATGACTGGCTTCTCTTCTAAGAATTTTGTTTTTAATTTGAATTAAAAAAATTCACACTAAAACTATTAAGTGTTTTATAAAGGAACATGCATAAACAAAATATACATATTTTAATTGTACATCACAATGAATTTTCATTAACTGAACATATACATATAGCTAGCACAAAAAATTTCTCTACTGCTTGCTTTTCATAAGTTTTTAAACATCCACATACCAATTCTCCACCACCCTTGTCAGGACAATCACTGCCCTGATTTGTATAGCATAGATTAGTTATTCATGTTTTTGTACTTTATACTAGTGGAGTCATATAACATGATATATTTTATGTCTGACTCAGTATAAGTTAGTGAGATCCTTCCACATTATTACATATGAATATAGATCATTGATTCTTATTGCTTTATAATATATTTTTAGGTAAATTAGCTATATTTTATTAATAGTTATTCACACTACTGATTTCTGCCTTTGTATAGTTTCTAGCTTTATGTTATTGTGACAAGTGCTTCTGCACACTCTAGCACATACTATTTTTTTCTATCCTTGATTTTATATGGTGGATTTTATTTTAATTAGAAGTTTTATTTTGGGATAGTTATAGATGCACATGCAATTGTAAGAAATAATACAGAAAGAATTAATGTATGTTTTACTGAGTTTCTGCCAATTATAATATCTTGTAAGTCTACAGTACAATCAGGGGAGGTTGAGGTGAGATTCAAGATGTATAGAAATTGGTGGACTGAACAAAATTTTCTGTTAAATGGCAAAGGAAGTGAATTCTCCATTTGCTATAAAACACTGATGTGGTTCTAACTTTAGTTGTTAGTTAGGTCTAGGTGGACAGAATAGACAGGCTTCCCAAAATTCTCATCCTTTCAAAATCTGTTTTGAAGTACATTCAAGGGCCAAGGAGGAAATTGCAGAGGGGTGGGCCAATTGAATTTTTTAGTTGGTCAACAAGTTTAAGAGTGACTCCCTGGAGACTTTTGGGGAGATGAAGAGAATATAACCCACCTCTCATTATTTCTTCCCAAATGATAAAAAATTGTAAAAATGGAAGAGTAAATTCTACACCAGAGGTGGGCAAATGTTTTCTGATAAAACACCAGAGAGTAACCATTTTTGGCTTTTTGGACCATGAAGTCTCTGTTAAACTCTGCCATTAAGAGTAGCCACAGATAATATGCAAATGAGCAGGAGTGATATGTTCCAATAAAAACGTTGTTTACAGGAAACAGTGATGGGTAGATTTTACCCTCAGGCCCCAGTTTTTTGACTCTTGTTTTAGAATGTGACCCTTACTCCCAAGGTACTACTAAACGGTTTCCTAGTGTTCAGCTAGAAGTCTGTGCTTTATTAATTAATTAATTAAATTTACTGGGATGACATTGATCAGTACAATTATACAGGTTACAAGTGTACAAGTCTATAATACATCATTTATATATTGCATGTGTGCTCACCATCTAAGCTTGTGCCTTAAAAGACATTAATAATAAAGTTTCTTCACTTCAGTTTGCCCAGTTCCACAGACTGCTTGGCTTCTAGTATCTCTGTTGAATTCTCAGCCTTATCACTGGTAAACCTGAAGTGCACATGCCCTACATATGTTCTGTTAATCAGTCAGCCAAGTCTACATAGGAAACTCCTGCCAGTGTCCCAGCTCAGTGTAACCCTGACCTGAGAATAGTAATCACTTCAGTTGACATTATCTCTGCCAACTCAACTCAGAAGACAATCATGGTGAGCTTAGTCTCAAGCTCATGTCTGTGGTATAGACTGAGCTAGTGCTAATTGCGAACTTAGTTACTGAATTTCCCTTTTCCAGAGGTTTACAGTTTTGAGCTGCTTATTGTCAAAGGTTTCCTCATATAGTCGATACAGTTTTATAATTATTTAAAGCAGAAAACATGGGCTTAAACGAATTACTCTGGCAGAGCTGAAATCAAAATGCTCTTATTTTTTAAACCTGTGTTATTTTTGTTGGATCTGTGGTCTAATTTTTCCTCCTGTTTCTTGAAGTAAATCTTCTAAATATTTTTGCTTTTTTATATCTTTTGTATATCATATTTGTTTCCAGATTCTTGGTATTTATATCCTGGTTATAATATGTTTTAATTTTACTTGACATTTCTGAGTTCTTTTACTTTAAGGTTTGTCTTATTAATACCTGAAAACAACAATGAAGTATTTCTTCCTATATCTCACAGGTTTCTTTCAGCATATTTGCATATATAAGTTAAATGAGTTTAGCAAAATTACTGTTCCAAAAATTTCCTAGGAAACATAAATACTATATTTAACATGTTAAAAAATTTCTTTTTGAATAATATTAGAAAAACTTAATGAGGGATGAGGGGAGATTTTTTTTATTGAAAGAAAATTCTCACATTCTTTTAATGATGGGAACAATCTTGATTGAGATTCATGAGAAAGAAGTGATTTGCTCCAAGTACATTCACAAATCAAGATTCAAAAGTTTATGAGAAGATTAACCACTGAACTAGTTAGGACTTCCAGAAAAATGTTAAGAAATCTTTCATTTTTACTTGATTGTTCAAATTCAATGTTCTCTTACTTGTGTAAGACAAATGCTATCTTTTTTATTGTGTCATTGAAAGCTTGTTTCACTTGCTTGTTCCTCAAGGTGTAAATGAAGGGGTTCAACAAAGGAGCAACAGATGTAGTGAGCAAAGATACCCCTTTATTGATGTCCACCTCGTCTTTGGCTGAAGGCTTGATGTAGATGAAAATACAGCTGCCATAGGTGATGGAAACAACAATCATGTGAGAAGAACAGGTGGAGAAAGCTTTTTTTCTTTGCTGAGAGGAAGGGAAACTGAGAATTGTTTTGATAATATATGTGTATGAAAGAATGACACCTATCAGTGTAATAATGAATGTCAATACTGCACAGATTATAACCATCTGTTCTATGAACCATGTATCTGAGCATGAAATCTTAAAAAGGGGAGATGCATCACAGCCAAAATGATCAATGGCATTGGAGTCACAGAATTCCAGCTGGAGTCCCATACCAAGTGGTGTGGTGATGATCATTAACCCAGAGATCCAGCAGCAGAGGACGAGGATGGTACAGACCCTGTTGTTCATGATGGTCATATAATGAAGGGGTTTACAGATGGCCACATAGCGGTCATAGGACATGGCTGCAAGGAGAAAAAATTCTGTGGCCCCAAAAAGTCCAATAAAAAATATTTGACTGGCACAAGCATTATAAGTAATGGTATTGTCTCCAGTTGATAAACTGTACAGGAATCTGGGAATACAGGCTGTTGTGAATGAAACTTCTAAGGTAGAGAAATTTCGAAGAAAAAAATACATAGGTGTTTTGAGATGAGAATCCATGAATGTAAGAATGATAATGGTCATATTTCCAGTAATGCTCAGCATGTAGGTGAGAAATAAGAAGATAAAAATCATAACTTGCAGCTGTGGATCCTTTGTGAGTCCCAATAGGATGAATGTTGTTATTGCTGTGTGATTTCTCATTACAACCTTTGATGTTTTAGGCAACGAACATATAACACATCCGAACAAAAGAAAGAATATAATAAAGCAAAAATCAATAAAACAGAAAAATAAGAGAGATGAATGGAATCAAAAGTTGATTCTTAAAGAGGATGAATCACAGGGGTAAAATTGTTGTGAAACTGATCTGAAAAAGAAAATAAATAATAAAATTTATTGAGGATAAGAAATATGACATTTATAGGTTATACAAATATTAAGACAATAAAATGAAATGTTTTGAAAAGCTCTGCAATGTAGATTTGGCAAGTTAAATTAAATGAACTAATTCTTTGAAAGATAAAACCTACCAAAATATATAACCTACATATACCTATACCTGTTAAAATAAAAAAATATACTTTAATCATCCCCCCAAAAAGAACTCCAAATGCAGATGTCTTAATTTCTACCAAATATTTAAAAATAAACAAAAGACCAAATCTGCACAAATCCTTTCATAAAATAGATGTTGAAAGCAAAAATTATTACATTACCTCATGAAGTTTTCAATGTATATATACACAATATAAATAATAACCACAATAGGAAAGGGAAGAAAGAATAAATGGTTGAATTTAATAATAATTGTTTTACATTCTACCTTGAATAGTTGAATATTGATTCTAAGTGGCCTGAAAAATGTTCAATGTATAATTCATAGACCACACACATTTATAATGTTAAATGTTTATATTAGAAAAGAACTATTTCAACTCAAGTATATAATCTTTAACAATAAAAAGCTAAAAAAGATTAAAATAAACCAAAGTCATGAAAGGGAAGTAAAGATAACTATTGCAGAAATCAATAAAATTGGAAACAAAAAAAAAATAGAAAAAGTTAGTAAAACCAAAAGTTGGTTCTTTAGTGATTAATAATATTGATGAACTGATAATAAGACTGACAGAACAAAACGAAAAGCTTAAAATATGCTAGAAATCTCAGAAATAAAAGCTATGACCCCAGATTGCAGATATGAAATGGATGGTAAGAGAATACTATAAAAAGCTCACACAAATATTTTGGGCAACTTGAATGAAAGATACAATTTTATAACACTTTAATATTCTATAATAGTTCCTTATTTCTATACCTTTTACTAATGTTTAATGCACAAAACACTTTTTAAATATACATCCAGTCTATTACAATACAACGAATACTTGGCACAAACTGTATTCATTAACGTAGCTCAAGTTAGCATCCACTCAATCACTGAATTTCAAAGACCAGCCATTTATATGAAATTTCAAAATAATAAATTATTCTAGTCAGGATATATATTAATATGGGATGTGTGTGTCCCATATTAATTTTTATATAGTCTTTACTTGTCTCCTTCACCCCTTTATCTCTCATTCATTACTCAGGCTTCTTTATCCACTAATCCACTACCACTGTTCTCGCTCAGTTCATTATTGTTACTCTTCTTCTACCCCATTGCCTGTATTTGGATAATAGCCCATGTGTTTAGACTCTATATCCTTAACATGTTGTAAAAGAGTCTATTTTTTTTTCATTCCATCTGTTTCTACCCTACTTCAGGTTAATTACTTTTGATCTCATTTGAAATAGTCATGCTCTAACTGGACTTGTTTTAATAATTTTAATTCATTTTCCTCACGGCATCTAGAATAAATTCTGAAATACTATCTCAATTCCTCCAGACTAGGTTAGGTACATCTCCACCATGTTTCTATATTCATCACCCTTATGTTAGAGCTGTATCATATTATTTATTTATTGTTTGTCACCCTATTAGACTGTGATAGTCTTGGGATCAGGCCCGACCTTTTCTCAGTAGTATACTCAGATCTTATCACATTTCCTGGAATATAATAGTTTCTCATTATATTAATTAAACACATAGATATTTATGAACAAAGACCAGGATATATTATTTATTTACATTTCTAGATCTTACTTGACAGAAATTCTTAATTTCTGTGGTTCATATAGAGTTGGCAAGACATTTGCAGTCCACTTGGTGGACTACCAAGCAATTTTGGTATGACTGCCTGAATAATAAAATAAATAGCTAGTGGGTTATAACACTTGGAGAGGTAGTTCTTGCCCTGAAAAAGTCTGCTCAGGCCTAATATAGAAGGTACTACACTAATGTTGTAGGTACTTCCTTCAATATAAGAGTTTGTATCATGCTCCCCGAAGTCTTCAATGCACCACTTTTTGAATAAAATATAGTTACTCAGACTGTAAAAAGCTTATAGAACTTTTCATTTAAATTCTTTCTACTATAGACCATGTGACAAAAATAGAAATAATTAAAAATGATAAGTAATGAGGTTTTTAAAAAGTTATAGATATGAGCTAATGATAATTTTCTACTGTATTACATTTATTTAATCCTTTTGTTAGAAAGTCCCATAATTGTGTGGGAATACTAATTTCAATTTTACTGGTAGCATATAGTCCAAACTACTTAGACTGTAGTCCAGTTAGACCAGAATAAGCACTTCTTTTGAGTGGTGTGTTATTTGACAGCTAGTTTCATCCAAATGTTGCTCCTGTGTTTCTTCTTTGACAAAATGGTCTTGGATGGACACTGTGTAACAAAAGGAGCATTCAGAGGTTCTAGACACCATATGAAAGGACAAACACTGATATAGACTCATGTGCAAAAATATTTGTCTAAAGACTATAGTCCTATCCTGTTCTATAGATCCACACTTGAAATGTCTGTAATCACTCGAATTGTGGAACACAGGATTGTTTCTTCACAGAGCCCACCTTATTTTCTTCTTACAGACATATTCTCTTCAGTCCCTATTGTAACCTTCAGCAAAATCCCTGATAATCCTGGGTATTATTCCAGGATACAAAACAATCCTTCTGTCTTAGTTACCTACATCAGAAATGTCTCAGAATCATTCTAACACATTATATTGCAGGTGAAACATTAATTTTTGTGTACTATGCCTAGATAGCAAAATATGCCTAGATATAAAAAAATACTTGTTTTTAAAAATACTTTTTTTTAGATGAAATGTCAAACCTTCTTTTATTAAGTTGAAGATATGTATTTATATAATTGAGGTTGTATGTGTATGTGTATGTGTGTGTGCATGCATGCCCATGTGTTTAGAGTAGTAGTGGGGGAAATAGATATTACATTACATGCCCATCAAATTTGACTATTTTATTAGAGACTTTCTTATTTGCTTTCATTATTAATAGTCTCAAAAATGAAATGATATTTGAGAAATGAAATTAATTTCTAATTCCTTAGGAATTATCCAAATTAAAAAATGCATGCACATATATATGCATATGTGCGTTTATATATAGACGTGTATTTATATATAATATATACATACACTTAGGAGAGTGACAGGAAATACTTTAATTATTTTTCTAAATTTCAGAATAAAAAAATTGATTTGAGAAATATAAACATACTTACTCTTTAGTCTCTCACTGGGGCTTCAGTTTTTGACTTACCCTCACAGATCCTTAGTGGAACTCACAATTAAACTATAATTATTAGTAGTGGTGTGGATATAATCTAGTTATGCTTTCTCACTTAACTTTTACTCAAATGTAGCAGTAGAAATGCACACACAACGTATATCAACTTTTGCATCCTCTTGTCTAACACTTATCATGAATTACAATATCTATCTAAATTTAGAAAGGGACTACTGTATATTTGCATAACTAGATAGAAAAAAAAGACTAGTAAACAGGGAAGGAAAATCAGAAATTCCCCTTACTTCCTGAAAAGTTGATGATTTGACCAAACAATTTTAACACAGAGTGTCTCCCTCCAAAGTTTCACCACAGGTATGATTTGAGGATACTTTATATGGCCAGCTTATAATAAATAAGATAAACTAAGTTAAAGAAATGTGTCATTGGTGACCCAGCCTCAAAGTGACTAATGAATGTAAAATATAATTAATATGGAAAAATAAAACAAAACAAAATCTAATTAATGCACCTAGGAATTGGGACAGTGTCCTTGGAGACTGGAAGATGCATTAATAGCACCAAGGTCAAGATGTATTATCAGTGTACTAAATCTTTACTCAAATAATAATCCAAATAGTATTTGTTCTTTTGTTCACTTTTAAAAATTGTTAGACTTATTGGAGTGACATTGGTTAACAAGAATTACATAGGTTTCAGGTGTAAAATTCTACAGTGCATTGTCTATGTCTTGCATTATATGTTCGCCACCCACTGTCAATTCTCTTTCCATCACCATATTTGGCTCTCCCTACCTCCTCTCCCACCCCATCCTCTTCTCCACCCATCATCTCTTGCCCCCAGGTACCCACTAAATTATTGACTGTGTCCATGAGATTTTTTTCTTTTTGCATTCATTTTTGTATTCCACATATGAGTGAAGTCATATGGTTTTTGTTTTTTTCTGTCTGGTTATTTTGCTTAGCATAATGTTCTTGAGGTCCATCCATTTTGTTGAAAATGGCAGTATTTCATCTTTTCTTATAGCTAAGTAATATTCCATTGTGTATTCAGTCATCTACTGAAGGGCACTTTGGTTGCTTCCATGTCTTGGCGACCATGAACAGCACTGCGATGAACATTGGGGTACATAAGTCTTTGCAGACTAAGGTTTTTAATTTTTTTTGGTAGATACCCAGAAGGGGGATTGCTGATCATATGGTAACTCCATTCCCAGTTTTTTGAGGTATCTCCACACTGTCTTCCATAGCAGTTGTATCACTTTGTATTCCCACCAACAGTGTGCAAGGGTTGTTTTTCTCCACACCCTCTCCAGCACTTGCTATTCCTTGTCTTGTTGATAATAGCCATTCTTACAGGTGTAAAGTGGTATCTCATTGTGGTTTTGATTTACATTTCCCTGATAGCTAATGAGGATAAGCATTTTTTCATATGTCGGTTGACCATTTGTATATCTTCATGGAAGTAATATCTGTTCAGGTCCTCTGCCCACTTTTTAATTGTGTTCATTTCTTCGTTGTTGAGTCATACTAGTTCTTTGTTATATTTTAAATATTAGCTCCTTAGTCAGATGCATTATTTGCAAATATTTTCTCCCATTTGGTTGGCTCGTTTTGCTTTGTTGATGGTTTCTTTTGCTGTGCAGAGGCTTTTTAGTTTGATATAGTCCCATTCATTTATTTTTGCTTTTATTTCCCTTGCCTTGCAGTCAGATTCATGATGTCCTTCTTGAGCCCAAGGTGTATAAGTTTAGTACAAATGTTCTCTTCTATACAGTTTATTGTTTCAGGTCTTATGTGCAGATCTTTAATCCATTTGGAATTAATTTTAGAATATGGCAAGAGTTCACAGCTGAGATTCATTCTTTTACATAAGTTTTTCCAGCTTTCCCAGCATTTACTGAAGAAGCTTTCTTTTTCCCATCGCACATTTTCGCTCTTTTATCAAAAATTATTTGTTCATATATTTGTAGGTTTATTTCTGGGTTTTTGATTCTGTTACATTGGTCTTTGTGTCTGTTTTTTTCTGCCAATATCAAGCTGTTCTGATTATTGATGCTTTTTAGTATAAATTGAAATTGGGGAGAGTGATACCACCAGCCTTACTCTTTTTATATAATATTGCTTTGGTGAGCCAAAGTTTTATGTGGTTCTGTAAAAATCTGATAATTTTTAAAATCTATTTCATGAAAGTATGTTTGTGGGATTTTGATGGGAATTGCATTAAATCTGTATATTGCTTTGGGTAATATGGCCATTTTAACAATGTTAAGCCTTCTATCCATGAATACAGAATATCTTTCCATTTCTTTGTGTCCTCTTCAATTCCTTTCAAAGGTGTCTTATAGTTTTCTGTGTATAAATTCATCATTTTCTTTGTTAAGTTAATTCTCAGGTATTTCATTCTTTTTGTTTTGTAATTGCAAAAGGTATTGATTCTCTCATTTCTTTTTCTTGAAGATTCAGTGTTTGTATATAGGAATGCAGTTGATTTTTGTACATTGCTTTTTTTTTATCCTGGGATTTTACTGTATTCATTTATTGTTTCTAATAGTTTCCTGGTGGAGTCTTTGGAATTTTCTATGTAAAGGATCATGTCATCTGCAAATAGTGACAGTTTGACTTCTTCTCTCCCAATTTGGATAACATTTATTTCTTTCTCTTGCCTGATTGCTCTCGCTATAAGTTCTAGCACTATATTGAATTGCAGTGGTGACAGGGGGCATCCCTGTCTTGTTCCTGATTTTAGGGAAATGGGCTTCAGTTTTTCTCCATTCAGTATGATATTAGCTGAGGGTTTGCCATATATATCCTTTATTATGTTGAGGTACTTTCATTCTATACCCATTTTGTTTAGTGTTTTGATCATAAATGGATGTTATATCTTGTCAAATGCTTTTTCTACATCTATTGATATGATCATATGATTTTTCTCTTTTATTTTCTTTATGTGGTGTATTACATTGATTGCTTATTATACTTTCAACCATCCTGTGCTCCTGGGATGAATCCCTCTTGATCGTGGTGCATAATCTTTTTGATATGTTGTTGTATTCTATTTGCTAATATTTTGTTTAGGAATTTTGCACCTGTGTTCATTAAAGATATTAGTCTATAGTTTTTTTTTTTTTTGTGTGTGTGTGTTGTCTTTACCAAGTTTTGGTGTTAGGGTAATGTTGGCCTTGTAGAATGAGTTAGGAAGTATTGCCTCATCTTCAATGTTTTGGAAGAATCTGAAGAGGATAGGCATTAGTTCTTCTTTGAATGCTTAGTAAAATTTGTTGGTGAGACTATCTTGTCCAGGGCTCTTGCCTTTGGAGAGGTTTTGGATGATTGTTTTAATTTCTTTAGTATTGGGTGGTCTATTTAGATTATCCATTTCTTCTTGGTTCAGTCTAGGTAGACTATATGTTTCTAGAAACTTGTCCATTTCTTCTAGGTTTTTAAATTTGGTGGCAAAAAGTCCTTCAGAATATTTTCTTATGATCCTTTGTATATCTGTGGTATCAGTCATAATTTCCCCCCTTTCAATTCTGATTTTGGATATTTGTATCCTTTCACAATCACTTTTATTGATTTTCTTCAAAGAACCAGCTATTTGTTGCATTAATTTTTCTATTGTCTTTCTGTTTCTGATTTTTATTATTTCTTTCCTTCTGCTGATTTTGTGTTTTTTCTGTTATTCTTTTTCTAGTTCTTTAAGATAGGATGTTAGGATGTTTAGTTGTGATTTTTCTTGTTTCTTAAGATAGGCCTATAATAATATAAATTTCTCTTATTACTGCTTTTGCTGCATCCCAATAATTTTGATATATTTTCATTGTCATTAGTTTCTATGTACTTTTAAACCTCATCTTTTGTTTTTTGATCCAGTCATTTTTAATAATATGTTGTTGAGTCTTCATATATATGTGCTTTTTTCTGCTTTCTTTTTGTGGTTGATCTCCCATTTCAAAGCTCTGGTCTGAGAATACACTTGGTATGATTTCAATTTTCTTGAATTTACTGAGGCTAGTTTGTGTCCCAGCATATGATCTATTCTTGAGAATGTCCCATGTGCATTGGAAAAGAAGTTATAGTCTTTTGTTGTCAGATGAAGTGTCCTGTAAATGTCAATTGTATGAAATTGCTGTAATGTATCATTTAAAGCTGATATTTCTTTATTTATTTTCTGTTTAGATGATCTGTTCATGGCTGTTAAGGAAGTGTTTAGAATTTCTACTATAATTGTGTTTTTGTCAGTTTCTCCTTTTAGATCTGTTAGTAGTTGCTTTGTAAATTTTGGTGCTTCCTTATTGGTGTGTGTGTGTGTGTGTGTGTGTGTGTTTGTGTGTGTGTGAATGTGTGTGTATTAGTGTCAAGTCTCTTTATTATTGTATTGTACCATTTATCACTATGAAATGTCCATTTTTGTCTCTTGTTATCTTTTTTAACCTGAAGTTTGTTTTGTCAGATATCAGTATGGCAATTCCTGCTTTTCTTTGGATGCCATTTGATTAAGTATTGTTTTCCATCCTTTCACTCTGAGTCTTTGTTTGCCCTTATGGCTGAGGTGTGTCTTTTGGAGATAGCATAAGGATGGGCTTTGTTTTTTAATCCAGTCTACTACTCTGTGTGTTTTTGATGATGAGTTCAGTGTATTTACATTTAAGGTAATGATTGATATAAGAGAATTTCCTATGGCCATTACTTTCTCCCCTTCTATATTTTTATTTTTTGTTGTCTCAACTTTCCCTTTCTGTTTAAATTTTTTGATTGTTTGTTTCAGGTCAAAGAGCTTCCTTCAGTATTTCATGAAATGCTGGCCTCGTGCTGGAGAATTCTCTCAGCTTCTGTATGTCTTAAACAGTCTTTATTCCTCCTTCATATCCGAAGAATGATTTTGCTGGATAATTTATTCTTGGCTGGAAGTTTCTCTCTTTTAATAATTTGAATATGTGGTTCCCCTCCTTCCTGGCTTGTAGATTTCTGCTGAGAAGTCTGATGATAGCCCGATGGGCTTTTCTTTGAAGGTTATAGTCCCCCACCCTGGCTGTCTTGAGAATTGGCTCTTTGTCTCTGGTTATTCACATCTTCAGTATAATGTGTCTTGGAGAAGGTCTTCTGGGGACGAGGTAGCTAGTGGACCTATTTTCTTCTTGAATTTGTGGTTTCAGATCTTTCCACAAGTTTGGAAATTTCTATTTGTTTGAGTATGCTCTCTGTAGAGTTATTTTCTGCTTCTTCTTCCACACCTATTATTCTAATATTGTTTTTTTCTTATGGAGTCAGATCATTCTTGTAGAGTTATTTTAGTCCTTTTGACTCTGCAGTCCCTATCTTTTTCTTTCTGTGTTGTTGCCATATTCTGATCTTCAATATCTAATTCTTTTCTCCATTTGGTTGGCCCTCTTTCCTGTGGCAGTTATTTCATTTCTCACTTCTTTTATTGCAGTATTTGTCCCTTAAATTTCTATCTCAGTTTTTCTTATAATTTTAATTTATTTTTAAAATGTTCTTTTTGTTCATGAATTTCCTTTCTGAGCTCAGTCATCTCAGCTATGGTGTTTTGCCAATATGTTTTTATTTCTCTGAGAGCCTTTAGAACTGCTGCCTTGTATTCTGTGTCACTTAGTTTGTAAATTTTTAGATCTGTAAGATCCTTTCTGGGAGATTTTTCATCTTTTTGAGTGCCTTTGAATTCTAAGGTATTAATAGTGTTTCTTCCCACAGTGGTGGGGAACACCGAGGCCTCCTTTTTATGCATGAGAGCTTTTTCTATGACACTTCCAGGGAGATTTCTACTTTCTTTTTCCTGTTGGTATTGCTATAGTGTCTTGCTGTAGAGTAGACATTACATGGCTGTGGTGGGGCAAGTTTGTGAAAGAAGGGAGGTGGTTAGCATCCACCTGTGCTTGGGGAAGGGGAGGTCCATGGCCACTCTGCTTCCTGTAGTTAGTCAGGGATGCTAGGAGAGAGTGGGGAGGCCAGTGGAATGCAAGTTGAGGTCATCACATTTTTCTGTGCAAGTGCCGTTAGCTCAGCCTTTCTCCCTTCTCCTGAGCCTCTATTTTACCCAGGACCATGTTTCAGCATTTCAGTGATTCTACTGCAGCCACTGTGCAGTATTTTCAAGAGTTGAAAGCTGCAGTACTTCAGCTAGGGGCCTTATTCCCACCTAGGGCAGTTCACATGCTTTGCTTAGCTTCTATGCTACCTAGAGCATGACTCCCAGACTGTGTCTCTTACATGCTGCTGCTAGATCCCGCTCACTCACATTCTCGCAGGATCTCCTCCACTCTGGCCTCCATTCTTGTTGACACTCGGCACCCCTCTTCCCCGCCCCCCCCACTCATTATCATGCTGCTCCTTGGCCAATGTTCCCTGATTCTTTCCTAGTTCCTTCAGTTAGCTGAGGTCAGTCCATGATGGGTTGTGATCCATCTCTGCTTCCTCCCTTCTCTCCCACTCACCCACCTTTCTCTAACCTTCAGTTGTTTTCTTGCAATGTGTGAATCTCCGAGCTGTCACTGTGCCACTCAGGATTTCCAGTGTTGGACCCCCATCAGTCCTTTAATTGTATTTTCCAGGAGAGGTTTTAGAGATCTCCTCTCTGGTCACCATTCTGCAAAGCCTCTCTTTTGTTCACTTTAATTCACATTTTATTGATTGCTAATAATATACAGTAATTTTCAAATGTTTATTAGTAATATATGTTTCATTTATGAATAGAATGTAAGTATCCTTTCACTGTTTTTGAATAAAAGCAATATTTTAGTCTTTTCTAAGATATTTGTATATATTCACTATGCTACATCTTTGAGAATATTCATGACAGTATATTTTTGCAGGTATTGTATGTTACAATTCCTATTTAATAGTTTCTTATTTAAACCTTTTGCTGAGATGTTTGTGTATATCCAAATGAATATTTCCGTCTGCTGAATGTGACATTCAAGTTTACCTTATGAGCTCAAAATAACTTTTCCTTCTCCTATATTTACATTTTTCAAGAATGAATAACAAAAGGAAAAATTTATACTTTAATGTAATCATTTATTTTAATTAAATGTACCACCTTAAATGTATTTACTTAAAAATAGAAATGCTGGGAGAAGGGGCAAGATGGCAACTGGAGAGGAGATCCCTAAAACCTCTCCCAGAAAACACAATTGAACAGCCACCCAGAAGCCAAGAAAGAGGACCCTGAGTGACAAAACAACAGCTGAGAAATTCACGAATTGTAAGTAAACACCTGAAGGTTGGAGAGAAAAGGGCGAGTGGGAGAGAGGGAAGGGAGCAGAGATGGACTGCAACAGGACAAGATCACTGCTGACTACCCGGGAGCAGCATGGGAGTGGGGCATAAAAGCCAGAAAAGTGGCAGAACTGTGGGGGAGCTGGGCTTTAATGGAGTTTGGGAGTCAGCTTCTGGAGCTTTTTGAGTGGTAGAAGGGCTGAGCAAGGACTCTGAACCGCAGAGACGATACCTCAGCTCCAGGCCCCCTAGAGACCCATAGCGCAGGTGCACAGCTCCTACACAGGGCTGCAGTTCCTGGTTCTCAGCCCACAGCAAAGGCGACCTGGCTGTCTCAGGTCAGGCCTACAGTTTTGGACTTATGGTACATGCACTTGCTCTTGCGCCCCAGGGTTCTAAAAGCACTGTGAGCCTTCAGACAGCTAGATGCTGAATCAGGGCTGGGAAGAAAGGTGGATTTGACAGCATTCGCCTGAGCCAGCAGAAAAAACCTCGGACTGCATCACCCAGCTCTCCTGGCATAGGGCAGAAGGCGGAGCTGCCCTCAGAGCACTTTTGTTGGCCTCTCCCCGCGATACATGCGCATCGCCTCCAAACCGCAGCAGGAAATCAGGAATAAGAAATAAACAACCCCCCTCTCTCCCAAAGCTTGACCCCCAGTGCCACCTAGTGTCTGCCCTACAGCAAGACACTAGAAAAGTAATAATCTGGGCACTGAATACAAAGCCCTCATGTCAAAGAAGAAGAACCCACAAGACAGGATGAATTCCTTAAAAATTAAAACTCCTCAGAAACAACATGAAATTTATGCAGAGGCAGCTTATTAGACCTAGAAATGTCTGATCTAAGTGACAGAGAATTTAAAATAGCCATTCTAAAGACTCTGAGAGAAAAGAAATCATACTGGCAGAGCACCATGGCTGAGATGAAAAACATAAAAAAGGAGATGAACGACATAAAAAAGGAACTCTATAAACAAAAAGAACAATTTAACAAAGAAATTCAGAACATTAGGAAGATCGAGATGGAAATGCGAGAAGTAAATAATACAATAAAAGAAGTGAGAAACGAAATAACTGCCATAGGAAACAGGGCCAACCAGATGAAGGAAAGAATTAGTGATATTGAAGATCAGAACATGGAAATGGCTCAGAAAGAGGAAGAGAGGGAATATAGAACCAAAAGGATTGAAAGAACTCTGCAAGAACTATCCGAATTCATGATACAAAACAACATCAGGATAATAGGAATAGAAGAAGGGGTAGAGCAATCTACAGAAAGCATGCTCAAACATGCTTTCTATGGAAAGACCTGGAACCCCAAGTTCAAGAAGAAAACAGGTCCCCTAGTTACCTGAACCCTAACAGATCTTCTTCAAGACACATGGTACTAAAGATGTCCAAAACTAAAGACAAAGAGACAATTCTCAAGGCAACCAGGGAAAAAAGAACTATAACCTTTAGAGGAAAACCCATCAGACTGGCATCAGATTTCTCAGCAGAAATTCTGCAAGCCAGAAGGGAGTGGAAATCAATATTCAAAAATTTGAAAGAGAGAAACTTACAGGCAAGAATAAATTATCCAACAAAATTATCTTTCAGATATGAAGGTAGAATAAAGACCTTCTCAGACACACAGAAGCTGAGGGAATTTGCCAGCACAAGGTCAGCACTCCAAGAAATACTGAAGGAGGCTCTTTGACCCAAAACAAAACACCAGGAAAAATGGAACAAGGTTGGGGCAACAAGAAAAACAAAAACAAAAAAACAAAGAAACAACAAAGAAAGAAATAAGTAATGGCCACAGAAAACCCTCACATATCGATCATCACTCTAAATGTCAATGGACTGAACTCACCAATAAAAAGACACAGAGTAGCAGACTGGATTAAAAAACAGAATGCATCCATATGCTGTCTCCAAGAAACACACCTCAGCCATAAGGTCAAACACAGACTCAGAGTGAAAGGATGGGAAACAATACTCCAAGCAAATGGTAACCAGAGAAAAGCAGGAGTGGCCATACTGATATCTGATGAAATAAACTTCAAGTTAAAAAAGATAGTAAAAGACAAAGATGGATATTACATAATGATAAAAGGCACAAAACGACAACAAGATAATTTGACATTAATTAATATATATGCTCCCAACCAGGATGCACCAAAATATACAAAGAAACTACTAACAGATTTGAAAGGAAAAACTGATGAATACACAATCATACTGGGAGATTTAAACACCCCACTAACAGCCATGGACAGATCATAAATAAGGAAATAACAGCTCTAAATGACATATTACAGCAATTGGACATAATTGACATTTACAGGACACTTTATCCAGCAAAAAAAGACTATACCTTCTTTTCTAGTGCACATGAAACATTCTCAAGAATAGACCACATGCTGGGACATAACAGTCACCTCAGCAAGTTCAAGAAGATCAAAATCATACAGTTGTTTGTTTTTTCTGTCTGGCTTATTTCACTAAGCATGATGATCTCCAGGTCCATCCATTTTGTTGCAAATGGCAATATTTCATCTTTTCTTATAGCTGAGCAATATGTCTAACAATAAAAATGAATTAAAAAAAAAGAAGATCAAAATCATACCAAGTGTATTCTCAGACCACAAAGCTTTGAAATTGGAGATCAACTGTAAAAGGAAAGCAGAAAAAACCACATATACATGGAGATTAAGCAATAGCTTATTAAAAAAGGACTGGATAAAAGAACAAATGAAAGATGAGATTAAAAATATATAGAAACTAATGACAGTGAAAATACAATGTATCAGAATTATTGGGACACAGCGAAAGTGGTAATAAGAGGGAAATTTATATCACCACAGGCCTATCTCAAGAAACAAGAAAAATCAGAAGCCAACATCTTCGCATCACATCTCAAAGAACTAGATAAAAAAGAGCAGACAAAATCCAAAGTCAGCAGAAGGAAAGAAATAATAAAAATTAAAGCAGAGCTAAACCACTTAGAGAACAGAAGGACAATAGAAAAATTAATATTACGAAGAGCTGGTTCTTTGAGAAAGTCAACAAAATTGACAACCCTTGGCTACACTAATCAGAGGATGAAAGGAAAGAACACAAATATCCAAAATTAGAAATGAAAGGGAAGAAATTACCACTGATACCACAGAAATACAAAGGATTATAAGAAAATATTATGAAGGACTTTATGCCACTAAATTTAACAACCTAGAAGAAATGGACAAGTTTCTAGAAACTTATAACCTATCTAGACGGAACCAAGAAGAACTGGATAATCTAAATAGACCAATCAATAGCAAAGAGATTGAAATGACTATCCATAATTTCCTTGAAGGCAAAAGCCCTGTACCAGATGGTTTCACCAATGAGTTCTACCAAGCATTAAAAAAAGAATTAATGCCTATCCTCCTCAGACTCTTCCAAAAAATTGAAGTGGAAGCAATACTTGCTAACTCATTCTATGAGGCCAACATTACTCTAATACCAAAGCCTGGCAAAGACAACACAAAAAAAGAAAACTATAGACCAATATTTCTGATGAACACAGATGCAAAAATCCTAAACAAAATATTAGCAAATGGAATACAACAATGCATCAAAAAGATCATACATCATGATCAAGAGGGATTCATCCCAGGAGCACAAGGATAATTCAACATATGAAAATAAATCACTGTGATACACCACATAAACAAAATCAAAGATAAATACCATGTGGTCATTTCGATTGATGTAAAAAAACTTTTGACACGGTACAACATCCATTTATGATCAAAACACTAAATAAAATAGGTATAGAAGGAAAGTATCTCAACATAATAAAGGCCATATATGACAAGCCCTTGGCTAACATCGTACTGAATGGGGAAAAGTTGAAGCCTATTTCCCTAAAATTAGGAACAAGACAGAATGCCCGCTGTCACCACTGCTATTTAATATAGTATTGAATGTTCTAGCCACAGCAATTAGGCCAAGAGAAAGGAAAAAAAGTATCCAAATTGGGAAAGAAGAAATCAAATTGTTACTATTTGCGGATGACATGATCCTTTATATAAAAAATTCCAAAGATTCCACCAGGAAACTGTTAGAAACAATAAATGAGTATAGTAAAGTCACTGAATACAAAAATCAATGTACAAAAATCAACAGCATTCTTATATACAACCAATGAATCAGAAAAAGAAATGAGGGGGTCAATTCCCTTTGCCACAACAAAGAGAATGAAATACCTGGGAATTAACTTAACAAAGAACATGACAGACTTATACACGGAAAACTATAAGACACTTTTGAAAGAAATTGGAACAGATTTTAGGAGGTGGAAAAATATCCCCTGTTCATGCTTAGGAAGAGTTAGCATTGTTAAAATGGCCATTCTGCCCAAAGCAATCTACAGATTTAATGCAATACCCATCAAAATCCCACAATCATACTTTCATGAAATAGATAAAAGAATTACTAGATTTATATGGAACCATAAAAGACCTCGAATTGCCAAAGCAATACTACATAAAAAGAATAAGGCTGGTGGCATTACATTCGCTGACTTCAATTTATATTACAAAGCATCAATAGTCAAAACAACATGATACTGGCAGAAAAATAGAAATATAGACTAATGGAACAGAACTGAAAACCCAGAAATAAACCCACAAATATATGGACAAATAATTTTCAATAAAGGAGCAAAAAACATACAATGGGGAAAAGACAGCCTCTTTAGTAGGTGGTGCTTGGAAAACTGGAAAAACACATGCAAAAGAATGAACCTGAGCTGTGAACGCTCTCCATGTACAAAAATGAACTCAAAATGGATTAAAGACCTTTATATCAGACCTGCAACAATAAACTGTATAGAAGAAGACATAGGTACTAAACTTATGGACCTAGGAATCAAGGAAGACTTCATGAACCTGACCTCAAAGGCAAGGGAAATAAAAGCAAAAATAAATGACTGGGATTATATCAAACTAAAAAGCTTCTGCACAGCAAAAGAAACCATGAACAAGGCAAAGAGCCAACTGAATGGGAGAAAATATTTGCAAATAATGCATCAGATAAGGGTCTAATAACTAAAATATATAAAGAACTAATAAGACTTAACAACAAAAAAACAAACAACCCAATTGAAAAGTGGGCAGAAGAACTAAACAGACACTTCTCCCGCGAAGACATACAAATGGCCAGCAGATATGAAAAAAATGCTCATCCTCATTAGCTATCAGGGAAATGCAAATCAAAACCACAATGAGATACCACCTCACACCTGTGAGAATGGCTATTATCAACAAGACAAGGAATAACAAGTGTTGGAGAGGATGTGGAGAAAAAGTGACTCTGGTACACTGCTGGTGGGCATGCAAATTAATACAACCATTGTGGAAGCCAGTGTGGAGGTTCCTCAGAAAATTTGGAATGGACCTACCGTTTGACCCAGCAATCCCCCTTCTGAGGATCTACCCAAAGGACTTGAAAACCTTTGTCCGCAAAGACTTATGTACCCCAATGTTCATTGCAGTGCTGTTCACAGTGGCCAAAACATGGAAACAACCAAAGTGCCCTGCGACAGATGACTGGATAAAGAAGCTGTGGTACATATACACAATGGAATATTACTCAGGTATAAGAAAAGATGAAATATTGCCATTTGCAACAAAATGGATGGACATGGAGATCATCATGCTTAGTAAAATAAGCCAGACAGAAAAAACGAAGAACTGTATGACTTCACTCATATGCGGAATATAAAACTGAAAGCAACAAAGAGAAAAGAAATGAACAAACAAACAAACAACCCATGGACACAATCAATAGTTCAATGTTTATTTGGGAACGAGTGGGTTACGGAGGGGAGAAAGTGGAGGGGGTGTGAGAGGTTGAAGGGGAAGCTTAATATAAGGTGATGGAAAGAGAAGTCACATTAGGTGGTGAATTTATTATACAACAAGTTGACAATGCACTGTAGGATTGTATGCCTGAAACCTATGTAATTCTTACTAACAGGTGTCACCACAAAAAGTCTAACAATAAAAACGAATTAAAATTTTTTTTAAATTAAAAATATATAAATGCTGTAATTACTGCAAAATTGTTATTCAGTGTGAAACTTGTTTCAAGAACTTTCCTTCATTTATAAGATTTTAAAATATATTTTCCTGTGGTTTGCATCATCAACACCAAAGATATTTTATATGCCATACTGTGTGACATTTTGTAATAAATTTTTATGTCATCAATGCCATTAGATTCTAATTTATCTATACTTAGATCTAATTGATGCCACTTAGTATATTTTGAGTGCTTTTTGTTAAAAGTCAATATAATGGTAAATTTATTACAGTATAACAAAAATTTAAAATAAAAATGTCATTTACATACAAAACAGCTCAAAATGTTATTATTAAATGCATAAAATAGTCAAAATACCAACATTTTATTCTTGTGGCTCTTTGTTACATTTTGAAAAAGAAACAAGGTCAGTTAACACAGTGAAATGTTTAACATTAAAGACAATTTATGGTGGTGTTGGTATACAGAAAATTTGATTAATATGTTGTAAAACATATTTGCCATTTGTTTTATAATTTCAGAAACTGTTGCTATTATTTGAGATGCTTTACTAATCCTGATCTTGTCTATATTTTCTTTTAATAATTTTTTGACTCTATTTACATTAACATCTGTACTCTATACTTACGTGGCAGGGGAGATAACATGATCACGAAGGTAGTTTTCCCAGGGTGAGGCTTATCCATTGCACTCTGGATGTGCTGACCCCTGCGATTTCCCCAAATGTGGGAAAGTTGACTGCATAATTTGTGGTAGTGGGGGACTGCTTTCTCGCTCTCCCCCAAAAGAAAAAAAGAAAAAAATCACATCTGTATTCTATCTGGATTATTGCTGGTATAACATATGAGTACATTGAATTCCCCCCAAATTCTAATGTTATTTAATTAAAAAATCAACCATTAGACCACCTGGCACAGCATGGCCCACCTTGACCTGTGGTGTGTGGAACCAACTGAGTGTGATCACTGAGTCCAGCCTGTCTCTGAGGACCTGGTGTGGTTGGCCATGCCATGGAGCACCTTGATAAGCAGCAATGAATGTAGTGTAGCCACTCCATGTCAGAAATTAAAGTTCATTAGTGTCTATCCTGAAGACGCTCCTTTTCTTCACAGCTTTAATGATTATTGTATTTATTGGGTTGTAGTTTATCATGAAGTCTTAGGTTTTTGAACGTGCCTTTGAGATGTCCAATAAGGACAGCCATTTTTATGTTGCTATTGTTGCTGTGGTCCCCATCCACCTGGTGCTGGCCCTCTTTGTCTATGTGGTATGGAGTGAAGGCGGATGACAGTGGCATGAAGGCAAACAGGATTAAAGTGAACATCATATTTGATAATTTTTTAAAATGGTAAATGTGTCTGGGATGATTTCAATAAAGTTGAAAGAACATGTTAAAATCAAGGGTAAGGGGGAACAGGGAGGTGGGTAAAATATATGGTGATGGAAGAACTGATTGAGTGGTGAACACACAATGAAACACATAGATGATGTATTGTAGAAATGTACACTTGAAGCCTGTATAACTTTACTAACCAATGTCACCCCAATAAATTTAATAAAAAATTGATCTTAAGGAGTCAAGTTTGACTAGTGTAAATGTTGATCCTTCTAATACGATGGTTTGCTCATTAATTTTTTTAAATTCATTTTTATTGTTAGACTTATTGGGGTGACATCTGTTAGCAAGGATTACATAGGTTTCAGGCATACAATTCTACAGTGCATTGTCAACTTGATGTATAATAAGTTCACCACCTAATGTGACTTCTCTTTCCATCACCTTATATTTAGTGCTCATTAATTTTAACTGTATGAACCTCTTATTTGCAGCTGAGAATTTGGAAAAATCAAATTGGTTACAAATAAATATGTTAATTACACATCATTCTGAGAAGAATTTGATTGCTTTCCAATGAAAAATGTTTTATAGCATTTCGTCTTTTGGTTGGTTTTGAGTTTTATTTTTCTGGATATATTAAAATGCGCACAGTGAAACAAGTTAAGCTTTAATTTTCACTTGCTACTTTCCCTAACTATCATGAAAGTACCAAGTCATTGGATTCTGGGTTGTAAATTCCTATGAAAAATTGCTTAAATTGTGGATATTGGAATTAATCTGAATGTCACTGAGAAATTTCAAATAAAGTGTAATCCATAGTCAATGAGAATCTTTCATTACATGATTTCATGGGGAAAGTAGGCTGAATTTCACTTATTTTACATGAACTGGTTTATTGAGGATCTCAATAGCAAAGCAGAGTTAGCTGCCTGGACCTGGTTAGCTCCCAACAGGGCCTTGCAGGCCAGCCTGTGCTTTCAGATCAACATTTTAATAATCTGTTTTGCTCTGTTGTTCAACAATGAAGCTGTGCTTTAATTACCAGGTTTATGTAAATTCCCTTTAAATTTATTTTTTCTTTTTTTTGTAATGTATATGATGGAAATTTACATTTAAATGATCAGTTTTGCATACTTAAGAGTGTAAACAATCCTGAGAATAGATTATTTTTATTACCCATGAAGTATTCTTGGGGCTTCTAGTCTAATCTTTTTAATCAGAGCCTTTATATCCCAGTTATATACAGTTTGATAATCCTTGAGGTTTTTTCTAGTCACTTGGTACTACTCATATGGAATCTAAAAATATGCCCAGAAAAATGCATATTAGAACAGGAAGAATATTTAAATTCCCTGTAATTTTGCCACCTGGAGATAACCAATATTTTGGTTTGCATCCTGTGTACATTTCTTAATGCTAGTTCCATGCGCACTAAAAGTTTGAATTAAGTTAAAATTCTGCCAACTTTATCTGGAAGCTATTTGCATTTTTTTACACGAGTGATGTATTAGTGGTCATTTTCTAAAAAAACACATTGTACCTGTATTCTTTTAAGTAGGTACCTCATTGTACAAATTTCCTAATATTGTTAATTCCTAGTACCAGGGCCCTTGCTGTATTTGCCACTACCAATCTGTTTGTTCACCTGTATTTTTAATGTTGTAGAACTGGATTCTATTTTTTAAATATTTTTTATTGTTAGACTTATTGGGGTGACATTGGTTAGCAAGAATTACCTAGGTTCCAAGTGTGGATTCTTGCTTATAGTTAAATGCTTGTTGTAGTTTAAATGTCTTTAAACAGTTCATATAAATGTAAAATGTTTTCTTAAAAAAAAGACTACAATTTTAGTATAAAATTGTACAAATTTAATATAAAATTGTAGAATACCCCAACTTGAGTCTTGGGTACTGTACCCAAGACTTGGGTGGATTTCTAGATGATCCCCTCTTTAGATGCCTTGTTGTACTTGAAATTGTTGTCTATGTAATTTCTTATATTATAATGCCAAGTGTGGACAACATTTAAGATAGAAGCCAGGTCTATTGAGAAAATGAGTTTAGCAAGATTACCTAGGTACTTGGAATCCAAAGTTCAAGAGTCTTGCAAGACTGCCCAGAACTTGATGAACAAGTACACTACTTAGGACGTGGTTTCTGGCTGGTTAAGGGAAAGGAGGAAAGCAACATGGCCTGTGGGGCAGAGGAATTATAAAGTTGTTGACTCAGGATAAAAGGATGGGGTTGGCAACATTGTTTCGCAATTAAGAAGTTACACCCCCTGTTGTTCTTGGGATATAAAATAAACCGACTGCAGACCTGAAGGGTCTCTGTGTCTCCATCAAAGCACAGGGAAGCACCCAGTCCCAGCTTTGCTATGTCTCTGTGTGTGTTTGTGTGTTTTTCTTAATTCCCTGTCACCTCCTATCTGGTTCCATTCTCCCTGTGCTGGTCATGGCAGCCAAGATTTTTTTCCCCTGATTTTGGGATCCTATGATATTTGTAAATATTAATGTCTAATGTTGGATAATTTTGTTTGATTTCAGACATTTGCTGCGTAGGTAATGATATGGCCATTTTTCTACACATAGTTAAACCAGGAACTCATACAAAAGCAGTTGCAATTTCCTTTTGAAAAAGGGACCTGGGAGTTCCCTGGTGGTGTAGTGGCTAAGGCTTCGGCGCTGTCAACACTGTTCCCAGCCAGGGAACTACCCACATAAAAACAAAAAACAAAAACAAAAAAGAAAAGAAAAGAAAAGAAAAAGGGACCAAGTGTTTGTAGTTTAAAATCAGATGCTAGGGTTGATATTTAGGATTATTACACTATAGGTTTGTTTTCAAATGAGTTATTTTTTTCCTGGAGTTTTAACTGTTAACCTGTTAGTTTGCTGCTGTGGAAATAACATATGATATTTGATATAGATTTATTTTTTAAGATGTCTCATGGGTTTTCTATTGCACAGTGTACAGTCTTTAGGATGTATAGAAAAGAAAGCTACAATTGAGCTCTTATAAATATTTTAAGATAGGAAAATGTCCACTATTATTTGAAAATTGGTTGTAAGAATAACTTTAATTAGGAAGTACAAATTAAAATGTCAGCACAAGCTACAAATTTAACCCCATTTACTGTATAACACATTAACTTCCTTACCTCACCTCTCATTTTGCCCTCCAGAATATAAGTTTTTCTACATTGTGCTGAAAACTGAAAAGTCTGCTATAGAATGCAATGATGTTATCAGCTCTTCAAGTGGTATCATTTTACATGTAGCAGCAATATTCAATTTTGAGTTGTTATTGAAGAAATTTAAACACTTCACTAAAAACACCCCTGCATTTCGTGGTAATCTAACTGAAATATATTGTAAAAATGAGACTGTTTTCATAAAAAAATAAATCTCATCAGCTTTGCCAAAAGAGGCAACTGATTGATTTGTTTGGTATTTTTTTTTTCCATTTTCACATAAATTTTATATATATACATCTAAAATACCCAAGAAAATTAGTGAAAACAAATAAGATACACCCAAGGAAAGATGAAAGGTGAAGGTACATGAAACAAAGGATTGAAATCTTGTTTTAACTATATCCAATGTATATTTCTTGTTTCCAGGCAGATTCATGTTTATTGCTTTATTTATGCTCAAGTGTAGTTGTAGACTATTGTTGTGAGGCCCCTTTTATAAATGGTTCAACTATGGCACCAACTTTGTCACTTGTCTTAAGTCAACCGCAGATTTCTCTGCTGACAAGTGCTCTGTGTCTTTCACCAGAATAGTGCAACTTTATTAATTCAGACTTAACTCTTATTTTAAGAAAAATTTTACAAGAGATGGGCAGAAGCAGCACATTAATAACTTGACAAGATTTTTTAAAAATTTCCTCTTTGCAGGGGGATAGAATCACCCAAGAAAATAATTTTCAGAATCTTTGGGAACCCAATGATATATATTACATGTAGTTGGAATAGCTTAATCCTTTATATATTTATTAAAATAATTTAGAATTCCTCAACTTACCATCACCCTTGGCCACACTTTCCTTGCCTGTTGCATTGTATGTATACTTGAAAGTAATATTTGCATTCATTTTAAGATGTTCTACAAGTCATATTTGTCAGTTATACAGACTAATCTTCCTTTTTCTCAATTGCAGTGAAATGTCACTGAACAGTAATAATAGCAATAGCTAACATCTGCATAGCACCTTACAGTTTTTTAAAAAAAGTTCATCATATTCTTTTTTGATATTTTCATAGTGAACTTGTTATGAGATGTCTCTTGGCATTGATGCTTAAAAGTGTTAGTGTTTAAATCACTAGAGTCATTGAAAGTGCTGTAGTCTTGCAGAGCCCTGACTAGAAAGCTGTGTGAAATTATCAAAATTTGTATAAATTTACTATTAGTTGTCATGAAAAAAGTGTTCATAATGCTAAAAAATTAACTGTTATATTTTTTATCTCATCTTTTAACTTTCTTTTAGAATTTAACTTAAATTTCTTCATTTGAAAAGAAAGAAAGGGAGTCATAATAAGCACAAATTTTAAATAGTTTCTAGAAAACAGAATGAAGATAAGTTTTTCTGTGAACCCCTGTCATAGATACACTCTATATTTATATCATCTTATTTATATCATTACTGGATGGAAAACAAGGGAAAAGAGAAAGGATACTTACTGTCTCATATTTGATTATCCAACATTAACCATTAAGGGAAAGAGTAAAATGGTACTCTTGGCCAGTAGACATGTCTGGAAAATAGTCGGTGTTGAGGAAGCATGGTGGAACAATAAAAGAGAGTGGAGAATCATGATACAAGCAAGAGATGATTGAATAATTGTAATGTGTTTTCTTTGTTGGATGAGAAGGGGAGTAAATAGAGGATTGAGTCAACAGAAGTAGAAATTACATGGGCCTAGACTTGGAATTTCTAACAATATTAAATAATAAATGTGAATAATTTATTAGCAATTTTAAATCATTTATCTATTAAAAAGGGAGATCAGAATTCCTGTGTACATTTCTACCCACCCACCATAGAAGCATAATATGTTGAAAAACATTAGGAAGAGTAAATTCAAGAAAGAGATGGTATGAAGTGTGGTATGAAGAAATTTAAGGAAGAGATGGTATGAAGGTTAGTCTGTGTAACTGAACAACATGACTTGTAAAACATCTTAAAACCCATTTCTCCTAAAAATGTTCCTCACTGCCTATTGACATCTTGTATTATTCTTCCATCACCCTCTCTTTAACTCAGCCAAATACGGTATAGTTGGATTCTCTTTAGGGATTGAGAAAGATAAAATCTAAGCAGAAAAACCCGTGGAGATATGTTTGCACTGTTATGTATTATAAAATACTAAACTTTATCAATGTATTAACTAAAGTTGAAAAAACTCCAGCATATCCTGGATTGATGGTTAACACTAGTTTCTTATATGCTAAGAGTTCAATCTCAATATCTTTGATTATAACAATAGCTAGTAAAATGTAAAATAAATAAGTGAGTAAGTAAGTAAATGTTTTAACCAGAAAAGTAGCAATGGAAATGGTGAGACATGGTTAAGTTCCAGTATATAGATGAAGTTTTTAAACATGAGACTGAATGAGAGCACCTTGGGAAATAAGTGCAGAAAGAAAATAGAGTAGATCCAAAGACTGAGCTTTGGCCCACTTCAATATGCAGAGGTCAGGAAAATGAGGAGGGGTCAGCAGAAATTATGTAGAAAGAGCATATAGTGAGATAGAAGTGACAACACCAGGTGAGCATGATATTAAGAAAATTAAATAAAGAAAGGGTTTCAGGTGGATAAAAGGCTGTTCTCTGGCCTGGCAGGAAAAAACAGGAAACATTCTCTCTGGAGGAGACAAAATAAAAATTGCCCCAATTTTTTTTTCTGTAAGGAAAATTTCAAACACAGTTTCTAGCAAATAATCAGACATGAAACAAGGAAAAAATCCAGAAATACAGAAACAAACAGTTTCTCCAGATATTTGAATTATCTGTTTACTATAACAAACTATGTGTACTGTGTTCAAGGACAAAAGCTGAAATCTAATTTCTGCATATTTAACCTATGTTCTTTTTTAAACATACATTTAAATACAGATTCACTTATAGTCTAGGTGTTAGGTCTGTTTTTCTTCCTCAACTTCCTTTCACAATTGTCCTTTCCCCACTTTACAAAAGAGGCACACTTTTCACCTTAGTCTCACTATATTGTTGTGATATTATAATACTATAATTGCTATAATGAACCTCAGTTATTACTATTTATGGGGGACCCAAAAGACTTTCAAAATATTAATGTCAGTGAGGTGCCCTTTATTCAAGGCAACTACAGTTCTTTTTAAAAGCTGCATTTCCTATCCAGTTTTACTTTTACTTTTCAAATTTTTTTATTAAAAAAGAAACAAACTCCAAAGTGGTAAATGTGGAAAACATAATTTGTAAATGGACAATACTTTTTGTATACATTGTTGTTTATTACGAGTGTAAAGGCACTGATAAGGGTGATGTATAAATTTGAAATAAGAGAATATAAGGTATGGCTGAAAATTACAGGATAAAACAATATAAAAAGCCAGACCTGCCACTAAAATTTAGAACATGAGCTCCTTGTATCTCTCCAGAGGAAACTCAATTGGCTGTGAATTATTTCATATATGCCATAAGGTATTCAAATAGAAACTAAAAAATATTTTTTTGGAGATGAATTTTTATTATTGAGCCAACTTCTTTTTTTATTTTATTATTATTATTTTTTAATTCATTTTTATTGTTAGACTTATTGGGGTGACATCTGTTAGCAAGGATTACATAGGTTTCAGGCATACAATTCTACAGTGCATTGTCAACTTGATGTATAATAAGTTCACCACCTAATGTGACTTCTCTTTCCA
>PVJL010012901.1:0-34849 GCA_004026885.1 Lyroderma lyra | reverse complement strand
TTCCCTCCCTCCCTCCCTCCCTCCCTCCCTCCCTTCCTTCCTTCCTTCCTTCCTTCTTTGAAATGAGTACAACCATATTGGTTTATTTGTAATTATAACATAAGAAATGTACATGCAGAAAATTTGAGTGATTTGAGTGATACAGAGAAATGCAAAGAGAATACAACTTGCCTGAAATTCCACCACCACAAACACCTTGATGCAGGGCTTTCCAGGCATTCATGACATCACAGCACATGCACCTCACCCATTCTCATAATCACACACACTGCAAGTCTTCTTTTTATTTTGGAAAACTGCTGCATTCACTTATGCTATTATGCAAATATTTTGAAACCAATGAATATGAAGTTAAGCATCTTTTTAGTGGCTAAGTGCTATTCCATTGCCTATTATACACCATAGTCTATCATGAGTTCCAACAATGGCCAAGTGAGGAGATGGGCAAATCTTTCCCCTCCAAAACATCTATAAAACTAGACAACATTAATAAAATCAACCATTTCAAGCACCCTGGAAGCTTACCAACAGCATATAACAGCCTGAAAAACATTTATTCTTGAAAATCTGCCAAACTCTGGGTTACAACAGTGGGAACCTGCCATATTCTTGCTTGGACCTGTCCCCACCACCTCTCAGGCCCAGGTGCTGTGGAAGTTCTAGGAGGGCAGGGCAGGACTCAAAGACCACCAACTTCTCTGCCAGGTAGAAGGGGGCTCCCTGGATTTGAGGAAGGTGTTTTTTTAAAAGCAATGACCCTCCAGGTGGCCAGCAAGGATAGCCAATCGCTCCACCAGTATGAGGTTGCAGTCATGGTGCATAAGCATATTTCTGTCCAAGGCTGCTCACATGGCCCAACTGCTCACACACTCCTGGTCAACACTGACACTGAGCATATATGAGTGCACAGTGCAAAGTCAAAGCCAGGGCAGCTTCAAAAAATACCTGAACTTTGACTGTGTTCTTCTCCCCACCCACCCACAGTTCCACGGAAGCATTTCCCACTTGACAACCTCTGTCCAATCACTGGGTGACTACTAAGCTATGCAAACACAGGGAGACTCTTAGGCTTAAAAAAAAAAAAAACCAAGAATTAAAGCAAAAACAACAACAACAACAAAAACTGAGTATAGACATCAGTGGCTATACACTAGTGGGGAGAGAGATTTCACAGATTTAGCTTATGCAAGTTACTAAACAAAGGAGCAAACAAATCAACCAACCAAAAAAAAAAAAAAAGAAATAGCAGTAACAATTCAGAGTTGCTAAAGTGTATTATCTAAATTGTCCAGATTTCAACAACAAAAATAATACATATATAAATACATATCACTTTAAAAATATATATATACACATATATCAATATATACCAATATAAAAAATATGAATATAAAACAAGCAAAGCAACAGGAAACTAGAACCCAGGCTTGCGGGTGGAAAACAATCAATAGTAACTGTCTTTGAGTGTCCCAGGTGTTGGATTAAGCAGAACAAGACTTCAAAGCAGCAATTATAAATGGTCCAAAATTAACAAATTTCAAAACTTTACAACACATCTCTGAGCAACAGGGGGTAGAAATAACTAATTATTTCCACTTTATTTCTTTTCTGTTTTGCAAAGTTGTCTTTCAAGAGATTGAAATTTGTGGTGAGTGCATGTAAGCAACACAGGAAAGAGAAAAGGGGCAGAAAAAATCTTTTAAGAAACACTGACCCAAATTTTCCCAAATTGGTGGAAATCCATACACTTCAAGTGTTAGAAGCTTAACCTACAAGCTTCAAGAAGTTCAATGAAACCCCGTAAGAAAAATACAAAGAGATCCACACCCACATACATCACCATCAAACTGTTTAATGACTGGCAAAGATAAAAACAAAAACCTAAATAGCAAGAGGAAATTAAATTATGAGTACCCTGCATGCTAGACATGTATTATATTTTCAGTGTTTTGCTGTCATAGGCAAATCTGGAATGAACATTTGTCTGATTATCTCTCAAGGACAAATTCCTTGAGGTGGAATGGTTAAGCCAAAGGATATCCTCCTTAAATGATTCTGCTTGTTCTCTGACCCAGGGTTAGTCCTCTTAAGTGGTACTTGTTATTTTCTGCATTTTTTCTTTTAAGTCTTAGATGCACGATGTCCCCTCTTCATGAAACTCTCCACCACATTAATTCTTCCGTAGCTAAACATTTCCTAGTCCTTCAAGTCTCAGCTTATTTCCTTGGAGTAAACTTCCTGATCACTCAACCAAAAGCAGAACCCACCCACCCACATTTTTCTCTCTAATACAACTCTGATTTTTTTCCTTTATAGTATTGACCATATTTTGGAGCTGGAGTCTATTCTGTAATTCCTTGTTTAATAACTCTTTACACTCATGAAGATAGGGACATTGTCTTTCTATTAACCACTGTACATGAATACCTAATAGAATGCCAGACATGCAACAGGGACTTAATAAATATTCACTAAATAAATTTGCTTTGCTAGAGCAAATACATGTTGGAATTCTTAAAACTCAAATGTTCTGCTGTAGCCAGCCTGGCCCCAATGGCACAACCAATCTCTATGTTTGGCTTTATCAGCCTGCTTCCTGTCCTTCCCTCTTTGACACGTAGCTCCTCAATCTCATCTCTCTTAGTTCTTTGGCAAAATTCAACCTCAGACCTGGGCTTTGATAACCTGCCTTAGATGCAGCACATCGTGCTGGATATACAGCTTGCCCCTCCAACGGAGGACCCTCTCTCCAGCAACACACACTGAGCATCTGATTAGCAACCATCTGGTTTTCCCCGAACCAGGTGTTCTGGTCACCTAGCAGGGCCCAAGACTGCAAATTACTTAGGTTGAATCATCCTGACTCCAGGCCTGGGTCCCTCCTTGACCCACAGGAGAGGCTGTTCTCCTGCTCTGTAGAAATCAGTGCATGTCTGAAAGACCTGAGATGAGAGCAGGCTATACATGACCACAACCACCATACACGAGTGTAAATTGCTTAGTAGACCACAATTGCATATGCCACATGTATATGCCAGAGTGGGCTTATGAACAAACATCAGCACATGTGTGTGTTCACTTGTGACAGCACACCCCCCTACCAGCTGGGGGCTTCCTGTCTGTCACCTGTTTTATAAAGTGAAAATGGGACTCTCTGAAGAGGTACATGAAGCATTGCTAGGAGAACAATTTTACTCTCATTGCTGATGAAGGTGTAGTAAGCAAATCTACAGTTCCTTCTGAAGAGTGATGATGGTGGTGATGACAATGGTGATGGTGACGATGATGTTGGTGATAACAGCTAGCATTCATCCGTGTTACCATGCACCAAGGACACTCAGTTTGACACCGGGTGTGTTTCACAAAAGCCCTAACTACCCCCTCAGTAGTCACACAGTTGTTGACTCAATAGAGCTCAGTTAAAAAAAAAAAATGTGTGAGACCAAAGATAAAAAGAACTTTTCTAAAGCTCAAAACTCACATCCAGTTCTAAAGGTTTACAACGTATTACCAAGCAACAGTGGATAGGGATAACTTGAATATTTTCACTTAAGTTTTTCTCCATTTTGAAAGTTGACTTGGAAGGGATTGAATCTGCAGTGAACGTATGTCAGCAAAAACATATCAAAGTAGCTGGTCTATGTGCTCAGAAACATCTCCCTCACCTGAGTTAGAAGTGAGCACGGCGATTTAGAACAGGCATTTGGTACAAAGGCTTTTCCAATCAGCTCTGATTATTTGAAGCCCTTTTGAGTCTTCTGTTCTATAAGGGCCTCTGTTTTTATTTTTCCTCTTGAGTAGCGCGTCAGTGAGAAGAAAGCTGATGTGATTCTCATGCGCGCACTGTGACTGGCATTGTGAAGTGCTACCAGTGACATCACCTGTTAGAGACAAGCGGCGTGCAGCTTTACCTCGGGCCCAGGTGCTACTCCTGATCCTCTGATAACATAGACCAGAAAGGAAGGGGCCACAGCAACAATCATCCCACCCTTCACTAAACGCAACAACCCCCTCCACGCACTCCTCACGGCTAATTCAGCTCCTCTTTGAATAACCATAACGGATGCAGGGAGGCTACGTTGGAATAGAGATTTGATCTGGGGTGATGCTCAGGTGGTCGATGTATTTTTTTAGTTAATAGTTTTTTCATTGTTAGCAATATTTAAAAATTAGAAGATTTCTCAAACAAAAAAAAAAACAAAAAAAAACCCCTAGCTTCTTTTAAGGAATCATTCTGAGCCCCTGGCCCCATTCCCACATGGAAATACTAGATCGTGCTGAAGAAAGATGCTTCCTTTGAAAGGAGCACGGGCCCTCTAGTTGACCACAGTCACTACCACGCTCTAATGACAGTGGGACTCCATCAGTCACCACAGGGACACCATTGTTTTCTGATGGTAAAGCAAAACACGCGTCCCTAACCTCTCTGGTAGTGAAACACAGCCTGAAAGAGCGCTGATTTCTTACATGACTCTCACTCACTTAAGTGAGAAAATCTCACTTGCCCCAAATCTGTGACAAAAACTAAAGGGCCCCTTTCCCAGCAGTCACCTCTATCAGTTTGCCATGCAATTCCTGTAAATCTCTCCAATCCTCTGTGCATCAATTGACCAATCTGCAAAGGGAGGCTCTCCCTCCCTCCACCTGACAGCAACATGGTAGAAGCCCTTAGATAACACTTGTAAAACAGCAGTGAGATTCCCAGATGCAAGTACGTACAGCAGAGCATGCATGTTAACACACTGAGTGTTATTAAAGTTGCTTATCTATCTCCAAGTGACATTCTCATGTAAGTGCAAGCAACTCATGGTCAGATAATGCAAAGTAGTATTTCAAGCCAAACCTCTACTGCAGACCTGTAACTATTAAATTCTGTAGCGAACATCCCGGGGTCCTGGCGGAAGAGGAGGAGAGGAAGAGGAACTCTGCTTCTAACCACTGTTGCTGAAGCCAAGGAATAAACAAATAGGGAATGGTAAATCTGGAAAACAATGTTGCTATCTATCATTCGTTGAGGGCTTACTATATGCTTCACAATTTGCATGCACAATCTCATTTGATTCTTACAAAGAATACCACCTCCATAGCTATTATTATTTTCAGTTTACAAATAAAGCACCTGAGTCTCACAGAGGTTAAGTAATGTTTCCAGGGACACAGGTAGTAAGCAAGTGAAAAGGCCAAAGTTTAATTTTAGGGCCTGAATTTTAATTGCAATGCAATTTTGCCTCTCCGTACTTAGAAGAGAAGTTGCCTTTATTCGGTAAATACTATGTGCCAGATTAGGTTTTGTTTTGTTTTGTTTTAAGCTCTATTGATATAGAATTTACATACCATAAAATTTAGTTTTAAATATATGCCAGTATTTTTAGTAAATTCCATAATCTAGTTTTAGCACACTCCCATGACCCTGAAAAGGTGCCTTGTGTCTGTTAGGAGTCATTCCCTGTTATCACTCTCTACTCCAGGCAACCAGTCATCTACTTTCTTCCTCTCTGGATGTGCTCTCCTGGCTATTACTTAGAAATACAAAATTACATAATAAGTAATCTTTTGCACCTGGCTTGCCTTATTTAGCATAATACTTTTTAGGTTCACCCATGTTTTAGCAGTTATCAGTATTTCATTACTTTTTATTCTGTTGTAAAAATATATTACATTTTACATATCTTTTCACCAGTACATGAATATTTGAACTGCTCCTATTTCTTCTTTCTTTTTTACTTAATAAATAATGATGTTATGAGCATTCCCAAACAAGTTTGGAAACACAAGTTTTCATATGGATATACAAGGTCGGACAATTAATTCCGCAAACTCATCCTAGAAAAAGTGGTACATACCTCATTGCTGAATATCACTACTGTCACCTTCAAAGTACTCCCCTTGGGAAGCTATGCACCCATGCCAGTGCCTAGTCCACCCTTCAAAGCAGTTTTGAATGGCCATTCTTCCTGGAATGGCCATCAGAGTTCTCATCATACTCAAAATCTGACTATTAAATTCACGTGCATGACCTTATCTGGAAATAGGGTCTTTACAGACATAATCAAGTTAAAATGAGGTCCTTAGGGTGGGTCCTAACATTTATAAATGATATACTTAATATCACTGCTGATGGACCTGTACATGCATTGGGCAACACATTCAAAGTTCAAGCAATTTATAAATCTCCCCAGTTTACTTTGCAATGGGCCTTCGTGCATCTCACTAATAAGTTCACTAGGCCTAATATCCAACCACTGAGGAAGAGTTAGCTAGAGCCCTCTCTGGTGTCTCCTAAGTGTGCATGCAGCCTTGTACATATGGGTAGCCTTTCAGACCAACAGGGACATGTGGTAGCTTATCAAGGTCCAGTATGGCTAGCTCATTCTCTAAATCTCCCTGTAAATGTCTGAACAATCTGTTGACCTGTGGCTTGCCCCTACCAGTATTGCAAGTTGGCTTTCTAATTTTTTGCAACTGAAATTGCTATTGTTTTTAACAATGTCAGTATTTCATTACATGCATACATACACAGTAGACTCCTAGTTAACCAAACTCAAGCAACTGGCACTCTCAATCAACTGGCACAAGAAGTCTCCAATTCTGTGCTGGTTGCTTGAGAGTTCTGCCAGTTGCTTGAGTGTACTGGGTTCATTTATCTGGCATCGATCAATCCCCATGGGTGCCAGTAAAGTGAAAGTCTACTCTGTGTGTGTGTGTGTTCGTAAATCTCCAAATCAACCCAGACTCCTCTAGAGCAAAGCTACTAGCTTGCAGTTTGCGTACCATTATAGAACTACCCATATATTTTACAGGGCTAGTCTGTGATCTTACGGAAGTAGGGAAGACCTTTCTAGGTCCAGTACTGCCAGGGATTATAGAGGAAAAGTCTTCCTTATTCTTTAATTCAGAATTAAGAAACCCACTTGCCTACAGATATAAACCACATTCATCAACAGATGAATTTATTTACTAGAAATAAAGAATTTTTTAAAATGTTAATACTTCTTTTTCTAAATAAACTAATCTCAGAATTAATTAGGTAAGATGTTATGTGGAGAAGCATTCCCCGTAATTAAGACTACTACCATGCCTTGACTCCTGAATTCTGAACCAAAGCTCTTTCAACTCAAACACTCTGTCTCCTAGTCAAGTCTTTTATTTTGAATGATACTAACAACAAGCAAAATAGAAAAGCAAGGGATTCTTGGTCTCCTAAGTCTACCATCCAAATACATGAAAAAGCTACTAGTTATAAATCACTTGAAACACAGTAACATCAACTAAAAATCAGGCTGTCCTTTAATCCAATTTGATGCTCATTCCAATTGGCTGGACCATGAATTGCAGGAAATCACTGGCTGTTCACAGCAGGTGCTTAAGGTGAGCTCACGTTCCAGAGAAGGCTATGTTTTCTCTGGCTAGCAGATGTTTTGTTAGCTGACATTTCGAAAGAAGTCTAAGTTCTCCTTTGTTACTGTGCATAAAGGATCTTGAAGAATAAATGAAAAGCCTTTTATTCTAATTCAGAATGCATTTTGTCCCTCTACATTCTACACTGTTTGAGTTCTGGAACACTCAGGCCTGAGGACACAGAGAAGGGAACAGTGTGACTGAGACTATGTCTATGGGAACAGTCGAAGAGACTGGTCAGTTTTAGCATGAAGAGGAAGAGCGGACGGCACCCTAATCAGCCTCTTACAGGAAGGAATGGGAAAGGCTCCTCCTGCCTCCTAAGCTGGATCAATGCTCTTATCCCATAGTCGGAGAGAAAAAGTCAGCTATCTTTTCTCTTCCCTGGTCATAATGTAAAAGAAACCACTGCTAGTTTGATGACAATGTCTATCTAATCACCACATTTCAATCTTGATCCAACTCATCAGTCTCAAAGCTGACCCATCCAACTGGTCGCAGGAAGGAGAGGAAACCAGAAGAGAAGGATGGATGAAGTGCCATGGGCTTACAGTCTCACTGTCTGCAGGAAGCTGTGGCTTTCAGTTGTGTGCTGAGGAAACATACATAAATGGCACCCCATGCAGAACTTTCCTGACACATCTCTAGGGCCTGCAGCAAATACATGCTGGGCAAGCTGCCATGCCACATGGTGGTCACCCAGATTGAATCCTTCATGCCCGAAGCCCTGCTGATAATTCAGGAGCCTAGAAGGCTTTTCTAACTGGACAGCTGTGCCTGGATGTGAGGTCTTGTCTCATGCTGATTCCGGAGGCCGACCACAGCTTTTTTGAAGAATTTGAATCTTTGGTGTATGCTTTCTCTCTGCCAATACTTGTGGCAACGTGGCTTCACACTGGAGCTTCAGCAATCTCCTGGAAGCAGAGACCACATCAGCTGCACTCCAGTTTCCCACCCAGCAAGACTGACTGCAGCAAGACTAGCCACCCTCCAAGAGACATGGGGAGCTGTGGTGTTCTAGAAAGAGCAGAGCTCTGGAGAGCAGAAGGACTGGGTTTGGGGGTGCTGTCCTTTAAAACCTACATGACTTTGGGCAAGTCATTAAGTTTCTCTGAACCCCAGGCTGCTCACCTGTGAAGTTCAGATAGAGTCACTGATGCCAGAGTTTGTGTGGCAGAGACTGGCTTACCTCATTCAGTACCCACTTAACCCCTTCTAGCTTGCATTCCATTCTGCAAACAAAACTACATCTCTTGGAACTCTCTTCCTGCAAGGCTACAAGTCACATGACAGAATTCCATTCATATACAGCCACACAATAAGTCTCTGCAAAGAGCAACATGAGGCAGTGGCCACACGGGGAGAGCAAATCTTCTGACCATCTAAGTGGCAGGGACCTCTGGTTCTTCCAAAGTAGTCACGGTAGAAATTCTGGCTTAAGGCCTATGTGCCATAGAGGTCACATGGCAAGCAATAGATCTTCCACCAGAATGGGACCATAGAGTGACTAGAAGCTTTTCCTGGCCATAGTCTTTTGACAGTGGAACATCCAAGCTTGGCTTGCAGCCTTCCTGAGAAATCATGAGGACATAATGGTCTTTAAGCAATTACTTTCTGCTTAAATCAATTGGAGTGAATTTTATATGTGCAACCAAGAAGCCTGAAGATAGCAGTTGCTCATATAAGAATTAAAGGAGTAGATCGAAATTAAAATATCTTATGAACTCCAAGATTTAGACAAATGGTAGAAACTTGTTTTGTAACTTTTTTGTTTTATTTTTAAATATGAATGCATTATAGAAAATCTAGAGAAGGGAGTTGTGATTTAATTCTCGAAACAATACTGTGGATGGGCATTTGTGTCTGTTCTCTACTTCTGCAAGAATGCTAAATTAGAAACCATACTAAAACTCAGTAAATTACAGTAATCTGGGCTGGTTTCGGCTGGGGCAATTTAGCCAACTTTTTTCATGTCTATGTCTCTCTCACCTTCCAACAGCTTAGCTCAAGCACATTTTCATGGCCACAGGAAAAGAACAAGGGCACAAGTGGAAGCACTTAAGCCTCTGCATGCATCATATTTGCAAATATGTATGTCAGAGTGAGAGAGCACTACAAATACAGAAAGAAAGGGTGAAGAATTGGAATCATTTTGCAATCTACCATAGCATATATATCTCAATTTTATATACAATTAAAGAAACTCAAAGATATTAAATAAATTGTTTGTATCCCAAACATAGTAAGTGGTGGTTATAAAAGATTAACCCTTTATTTAACACTTTAATCTGACTCCAAAGCACCCAGAAACACTCTGCTACTGCTACACATATGTGTGTGGATATACCTATAAGTAGTGATATTCAGCAATGAGGTATGCAGCACTTTTGCTAGGATGGGTTTGTGAACTTAACTGTCCAAACTCATATATATATATATATATATATATATATATATATATGAGATATAGATATATATAGATATATATATGTATGCATATATACGTGTGTGTATTCATATGTAAATACAAGCATTCTTTAGTATCCATGGGCTCTGCATCTGAGTATTTTCAATCACAGATTGAAAATACGAATTTTTGGTTCACAGTTGGTTGAATCTGCAGCTGTGGAACCCACAGACATAGGGCTGACTAAGGGACTTCAGCATTCTTCAATTTTGGTATCTGTTGGGGGTTCTGAAACCAAGCCCCCTTGGACACCAAGGGAAGATGGTATATATGTACATATACATACACATATGATGTATACATGTGTGGATTAGTTATACAAATCAAAGGTTTACAGGCCAAATCCACCTAGAAGTCTATTTTTTTATGGCCTGTGAGATAAGAATGGTTTTTCTACTTTTTTGTTTTGTTTTGTTTTTCTATTTTTTGAAGTTTGTAAAGTAAAACAAGAAAACAAAGACTATGCAACAGAAACCCTATGTAGCTGGCCTGAAAAGCATAATGTATTTATTATATGATTTTTTACAGAAAAAGTTTGCTAGAGAATGAACTCAACATGTGACTTATTGATCCAGAGGCTCCACTTTGGACCAAAATGTACAACTTACAAGAAACTATTCATGACAATTCTGCCCAAACAGAAGGACCTGAGTATTTAGGTACTGAGTTTCTCAGGATTATAAACTGGAAAAGTGAACTTCATCAGAAACAGCATATTTCTACTTTGAATGGGAGTAAGGCCCAATAACCCAAAGCTTGTCTCATACTAAGATCACATGATTACAAATCATGGAGCTAGGATTTGGTACATAAAGGCTGATTAATGGAAGAGTCAAGTGCCCCCAAATAAAATATCCTCTCTAGAGGAAATGGCACAGTTCAAAAATAAACAAGCCCTGGTATCTTAACAACTTGGAATTAATTCAATTATATTATTAACATATTAAAAATTGAAGGTAGTGGTCATGTGTACCTGTTGCTTTCAAAGACTGTGAAGTAATTAACTCATTTTGTTTTCCCCTGTATGACGTGTATGACCACAGTCAAAGGTAGCTGAGCCTTCAGTAAGTGGAAGTTTGCTTTTGTACCTGAATTTCATGGGTCTTGAATGTTCCACAAGGGAACCAGGCACAGCACAAGTATTTATACACTAGGACCACTAATCAGTGTTTAATTAGCCTTATAATTAGAATGGTAAACAGAAGGACAATTCCCAAATCACTCATTGCTTTTTTTACATGTCTATGGAGCACTATTTTATTTGCCTTTGCACCTCCCAGCATTTTAGCACATAGTTAATCATTAAAATTTGTTAAATATTAAATGAACTGCTTGCTTTCTACAAACTTCAGCTTTATCCTATTTGCTTAATTACAATGTCCACGTGTATTAACTGTAAACACGTATTCAGCTCTGTGTTACCAAAACGAAGGAAAAGGATGTTTTAATTCCCAGTTACTGCAGTCATTTCAGTGCAAAATCGTGCAAATTTGTATGAATTGTTGTCATTTAAGTAGTTTTTCAACAGGTTAATTTAGTTTTATCTTCAAAAGAGTGGGCTTAAATGTTCTCTCCACTTTACAAATGCAAAAGAGTTAAGTGGTTTGTACTAGATCATTAAGGCTAGGAAAAGGTTTCTCCAAGTATGATCCCCAGATCACCCCAGTTAGTATCGTCTAGGGTTTGTACCAGACACCCTAGGGTTTGTGTGCACCACTAGAGATCAGTTTGCTTGACCTCCCTCTGGAGCTTTCAGTAACCTGTTTACCTCAGCCATCCCTGTAACCACCATCTCTCCCAGGTCCCCACTGACTTGACCTCCCATGAGTATAATATGGCAACGCCTTGGTTTTGCCCATCATCTGTGCCTTCATCCCTCACCTTTACTGCCCTGGCTGAGGCACAGACATCCCAAGAACCTCCTGGTACCCAGGTCTTTTCAATCAGGAAATAGAGAGTTGCTCATGCTCCAATGGGAGATAGTGGATCAATTCTTCCCTTTGCCTCCCCCTGGTCTGACCATCCTCAAACACAGTGGTTCCATGGGCTATTGGAAAACCGTCTCGTGAGAAATGGTTTCATTCCATATGGAATGGTAACACTTGCCCTGGGACTCTCCTTCCTTTCCGCACTCCAAAATGCCTTCCTGGTACTTCTCTGGTTCTAGTTCCCAATACAGTAGGAGGATATAAGCTTTTGCCTCAAGCTTTGCTCTCTGGGACCCAAGCTAGGTATTTCTGAATTGGAATAGGGAGTAGGGCATTTTTATAAGCTCCCCAGATGATTTTCAAGTAGCCGATATCTGAGAACCACTGGATCTAGAATGTGAGTGCAGTGCAAAGGACTCTAACTTCAGTGACCTCTCCATCCTAATATAAGGATGGGTAAAATAAGGACAACCCTATTGTTCTTAGGCCGGGTCAAGGAGGCCCTGCCTGGCTGCACCGCATCCCCTCCGTTTTTCAAGAGGCTGCCGAGTGGTTTCTGACACCTGACAAATCTGCTACCACATAGTATACCAGCTCACCTGCCCATCTGGGCACCTGGATTCAGTGCGTCACACCTGTGCTGATTCACTGATTTGTAATGTCAGATAGGTGCCTCTCTGTCTTGTTTCCTGGATCATGATGAGTCAGTCACATTTCCTAAATTTGGTGTCCATAGTCCTTTCTCTCTCCCTCCCTCTCCTTCCCTCCCTCTTAGCCTTTCTTTTTCTTTTCTTTTCCCCTCCTTTCCTTTTTTTTTACAAACTGCTCCAACCCTAAAGGCCCTAATTACCATCTATTGCCTTTTTGTTGGGAAGTATCAAGTTAAAAATTAAAAAGTATAGCACTCCCTGTCCCAAAAGTGCTCAGGGGACAGACGTCTCTGGTGCTTTGTTATAATATATAGCTGTTTTCATCCTCAGTGTCACATCTTTGAAGTTGGATTAAAAGGAGAACTGCAGGCAAACATCTTTGGAAATGCTATAAATAGCAAATCTGCAAGATCAGGAAACAAAAGAGAAACACAGCCAGTGTAATTAGTTGAACAAGTTGACTATTCTGAGGCTGAGGTCTGTTTCAGCTGATGAGACTGTGGGTTGGGGAGGAAAGGAAAATGGGCTTCCTGCACAGGCTCAGGGAAGGACACACGTGACACCCAGGCGCTCACGGTCCCCATCCCAGGGTATGCACGGCAGCCCACAGAAGGAGTACGGGGAGGCAGGACTCCAAGAACTAAGCATACAGGAAACAGAAAGAAAGTAAGAAGCCTGATGCCAGATGGCACAGAGAAATACAGAACATAGGGAGGACAGGGCCAGACCCAGGTCATCCAGGGGGTGACTTAGAGATGCTCGTGTCCAGGGCTCCCCAAATACATACAGTAACATTAGCTAATGTTTGATCCAGTACTTACTGTAACTATATGCACATTTAGTCCCCCAAGAACTCCCTTAAGGCAAGTACTGTTATAATATACATTTTAAAGAAGGGAAACTGAAATATGGAAAGATTAGGAATTTTGCACAAGGTTACACCTACAGGTGCCAATTTTTAAAGCAAAAGAACATTTGTCCTTTTTTTTTCACTCAGACTCCCAGTTATGGAAACAGATGGAAGCAGAGTGAGGGAAGAAGTGATCATGGAGTACAGAGTTCCACCTTGCCATAGACTCCAACTGGAAAATGGTTCCTTGAGCACAAGCTGAAAACCAGAGAGGGACACAGCACTGCCCATGGTCACAGGGGCCCGTAAACAGTGAAGCTGGGGAACGCAGGTCCTCTGGGGCCCACCACACCACTCCTTCCAGCACTGGACATCCCAGGTGAGGGGCCCCTTCGTGCAAAGTTCCTCTCCCCTTTGCACTACCGATGGACAGAGAACTTGGCTCTGCGCGGGTAGGGCTTCCTGCTTCATCACTGATGACGTCCCTGAGAGCAGATACCACGTCTCTTTCATCTTTGTAACTCCCTAGGGACTTAGAACGGCGACTAGCACACAGCCAGGACTCAGTCAAGTTTATTCAGTGAAATGGATGTTTTCATGGATAGGTGAATAAATGAATATGTGAGCACTTTTCAGCCTAAGACAGTGGAGGATGAAAAGTATTTCCATGCCTCACATCACCTTTAATTTTTCACTATCAACTGAAAGGGGGTCATATCCCCATTTCAGAGAGGAAGACTCAGGCCCCAAATGGAAAATTTCTTTTCCAAGGACACACAGCTAGAAAGCAGAGGAGCTAAGCTTGCACTTAGGTCTTCCAGCTCTTAAAAAATAAACTGCTGTAATCCTTGCTAACAGATGTCACCCCAATAAGTCTAACAATAAAAATGAATTTAAAAAAAAGTATGTAAATTAAAAAAATAAAAATAAATAAAAATAAAAAAAATAAACTGCTAAGGACAAATGAGGTACGTGGAATAGTCAAACTCATATAAAAAGAAAGGAAAATGGTGGTTGACAGGGTCTGGGATGGGGAAATGGGGAACTATTGTTTAATAGGTACAGAGATTTTATTGTCAAATGAAAACAGCTCTGTGGATGGACAGTGGTGATGGTAGCACGACAATGTGAATGAACTTAATGCCATTGAACTGTACATTTAAAAATGGTAAAGTTTGTGTTATTTGTATTTACTACAATTAATTCTTTTTAAAAATCAGTAGCTCAAATTTTTACGCATTTTCTATGTGCCAACACTATTTTCAACCTTGTGTCTTCTTTAATCCTCACAACCACCCTATGAAGTAAATACTATTATCTCTATTTACAAATGAGAAAACTAAATTACAAAGAGGTGAAATACCTCAGCTAAAATCACCTAGCTAGTAATCCAAGAACCAAACTCAAGGCGTCTGCGTCCAGTCATTATAATAAATGAACAAAGTTTAATAAGGAATTTGCTGCTGGAGCAGAAACTGGACATTAGTCACAAGTACATATCTCTATCTACATCTGTGTCTGTTTTAAATACCTCACCTTCTTCATTAAATTGGGGTATCTGGATAACATGTTTTTATTTTAATTCACTTTTCAGACCAAAAGAGAGCAATCTCATTAAGGAAGTTATGCGAGGGCTGTCAGGAAAAAATTCAGCCATAAATGCCTCTAATTTTCATATTATATTACATGCCTGAATATTTTCTGAACAGCCCTCATATACAGTCAATGAGTAGTGGCTTTGTATTCAGATAGGACCAAGTTCAAATCCTGGCTCCGGGATTGTTTGCTTACGTAATATTTGACATTTCATTTGCCCTCTCTGACCCTAAAAAATAGAGATACTAATGTTACTGTGAAATGATATAATCTGTGTAAAAGCAATAGCCCACGTGCCTGGCTTGACAAATATTAGTCCCCATTCTCTTTTAAAAAATTGAGGAATAAAAATATCTTGTCCTCATTTCTTAATAGTTATCTAGTACACTCTTCAGCCTCTGGGTATGGGGAAGCTCTAATAGTTCTGGGAAGATTAATATCTGTACTACTTTTCAAGACCTACATAGTACGATACCTCAATAAGTCAAAATATGGTCATATGAAAGAAAATCTCTTATTTCTAAACAAAATCCACTCTACTGCTGATGGCTGACTAATGCTTCCTGTGCTGAAAGTCACTTTGTAGGTTTTGGGAATCTTATTCATGTAACACTCCTTTCTTCAAGTTGAATGACTCCAACTCCATTCATCCATCTCCACTTTCCACTTGATCACTATAGCCATAGTATCATTGCAAACTGAGCCCTAAGGGTCTGACTGTGGCTGAATGAAATAAGAAGATTATATTGAATCCAAATACTGATAATTGTACTGATAGTTGTCCAAACGTATCCTAGAGTACTGTTCAACCTGTGGTCCATACTAGTGCCCAGATCCTTTACTGTTTTCTCTGTTCTCAATCATTCTCCAATATAGTAGTCAACTTCATACTCAGTAAAGAAGAAGGAATAGGTTTAGTATTTTAGTTATTTCAATGTCTTTGTCCTTATGTTAGCTGTGGAATACACTAAGTATAACACATCATGGAGAATAAAATTATGAACCATACTTGAATCCTGTCCTCAAGGAGCCTATTTTCTAATAGGAGAAATACACAAGGGCATAAATAGCTGTAATATAAGAGGGAAATTATAAGGGCCACAGGGAAGAGAGAGAGATCATTAACCAGTAATTGCTCAAAGCATGGTGGTGGTTGTATTTGTAGAACCCATAAAATTAAAGCAATAAAATATACTTTTGGTTGGAGCAGAAATGGAAATCAAGAAAAGCCCCCCCAAAAAGATAACTGGCTTGAGGATGAGCAGGACTTGCTATCAGAGATAGAAGAATGGAATTTCAGGGATCAGCATAGTAGTGCAGAGCTACAGAGGTACCATGACAAAGGGACATAGTGAAAAGTCTTATAAGTGAATGGAGACAACAAAAAACAGAAAGAAGAAAAGAAAATCAGAAGAAGGAGTTTGGGACAGACACAGGACAAAGAACACATACTATTTAACCAAGAGTTTTATGGAGAGAATTTTTTTCTCCCTAAAAAAAATTTAAAAAGTGATTTTTGTGGAATTATGGCAAAAGTCATTCATTAACCCCTTCATTTATCTAATGATATTTTCTAGGCATATGATTCAATGCTGGAACAAGGTGAGACAGATATGGAACAACCAAAACAATATTAAGACCTAACATTCATTGTTTATTATGTGCCAAAATGGTCCTAACAGTAAGCATTGTAGTATCTCTATTACTATGAGCAAACAAAAGCTTAGAAGGGTTAGTAACTTACCTTAACTTCATAGAGCTAGCATGTAAAAAGGTTGATATTCAAATTCAAACCCAGAAACTGACTCCTTTACTCTTAAGATTACATTATACAATTGTTCTCTCAATCAGTAATATGTTCTTTACAGAGCATAAAGGGGAAAAACAAAGGCATGAGTGGTTATTTCTACCTGGTCAGGGAGCATAGTAAGGGGCTTCATATAGGAACTTAGTTGAATCTTGAAAGTAGATGGCTATTCAACCTGCAGATGGGAAAGAGACTATATATACGAGAGTGCGTGGGGTGTGTGTGTGGGGGGGGGGGCGGTACACATACTCCTATATATAGTCTCTTTCTCATATATACATATTTCCAAAAATGTGTGTGTGTGTGTGTGTGTGTGTGTGTGTGTACTTACATCTTTTTGCCTTTACATGGTGGGTTCTTCAGTGACAATGAGTAAATGAAATATGTTTCTATTCAGCAAATCCAGCATTTCACCCAAGAAACCAAGCCCATTAATATATTCACCTGCTAACACACAAAACCAAAACATGAGATCTTATTAACTAATAATGAGCCCAACTCAAAGACAGGGAGCAGCATATGCAAATACAGGAAATGAAAAATCAGTCTTGTGTGTTCTGAAACCACAGAAATTGAGAGAAGTTGAAGCACCAGATGTGAGGGAAAGCCCTCTGAGAAAATAGGCTGGAGAAGCAGGGCAAGATAAAGAAGGCCTCAGTATGCCATTTTATATGAGGGCTGTCCAGAAAAAATGCAACCATGAATGCTTCTATTTTTCATATTACATGGCTGGATACTTTCTGGACAGCCCTTGTATAATGGAGACCTTCTCTTCTAGGCATAGGGCAAGTACTAAGATAGCTGGGGAACAAGAAGGCAACTTTATTTTAAATACCTCTGGTGACAGTGTGGCCAGACTGTAGACTAAGAGACCAGTTAGTTTAGATTCTACTGCAATATTCCAAGTGTGGTGAAGAAGTTTCCTTTTCTCCTGAACACACAGCTGAACTATATTTCCCAGCCTGCTTTATAAGAAGCCCATTTGGCTGAGTCCTAACAAAATGAGGATGAGAATGATGCACTTATTTCCTGGTTTTGCCCCCCACCCCCAAAACTCCCATGTGATTCTCACACTCTCTTTCTCTTCCCCATCTCCTAGCTACATCTAGAACAAGTCCCTACATGATAGTAGAATAACATGATGGAAGAAGCCTGGATCCCTGAATGACTATATGGAGCAGAGTTCCCCCATCCCCATCCCCACCCCCACAACCTGCCCTGACCTATGACATGAGTGGGAAATAAGATTTTATTATATTAGAACACAATAAACCCTGGCAAGATCTGTTGAAGGCAATGAGAATTGAGATAGAGCAGGGGATGGATAAAACAGATATGCAGAGGTAAAATAGACATGGCCCAGTCGTTGACTGAATCTGAGATATCCCGTTTCTTTTTATGACCTTCAGAAGGAACAAAAATTCAATAGAAGGCTTACTCACCTTTTGAGGGCAGAGATAGGGATATACAAGAGAGGCATGACCAAGTAAAATGTTTTACTGAATTCTTTAGTTTTGCTGGTAGAGTTCGTTAAGAAGTGGTAAGAACTGCATCCAGGGGAAGAGAAAGCTAAAGCAGAAGCAGCTGTCCTAATACTTAAAGCATTATTTCCTTGGAGAAACTCAAAGCCACTTCCTATAGCAAACAACAACTACTTGGTTAATCTTCACAACAGTCTAAGGGGTGCTATGCAGGCTCCAGAGATACTCAGTTGAAAGAGAATTAACATGCAGAACCTGAAGACATGGATTCAATTCTCAATCATATATTCATTTCTTTCTTCATTCAAAAAAAAAAAGAAGAAAACAAACCATCAGTGTCACTGTACCAGTAATAGGGATCAAAGGCAAGTAACACAAATTCATTACATACCATTGAGTTCATTAGCCATGTGACTTCGGGCAATTCTCTTAACTTCCCTGGGCCTTCGGTTGCCCATTAAGGCCATTAACTATATTTTCACTGCCCAAAGTTCATGCCTTCTTTCCATAACAGCACATTTTCCTCTTGTAATCAACCCCTTCTACATTCTCAGTCATGTACTTCTAGTAGAACTGCCTCAGATCTCAGGCTTTCAAATTGGACAAGTGACTCAGTCTGATGAATCAGGGTACTACAGACCTTAGCTATAGTGATTGCTTTAAGATTGAGTGAAAGACCCAATCCAAGGAGACACAGGACTTTGGTTTTTATTATAGGGAAATAAGAAGCTCCCTTAACTCTCTTAGTTTGGAAGAACTCAGAAAATACGTGTCTGGAACTGCCAACAGTCATATTGATCCCATAAGATGTTTTGTAAAGAAGCCAACCCAAAAGAAATGAGCCAAGTATGTGAGAAAGACTGGTCCTGGGGATATTTTTTGAGGTCCTAGCTTAAACAGTGCCTAAAGCTAAAGACAGCAACTTACTCGTATAGGCTTTTTGGTTATGTGAACCCTTCCTTACTTTTTCAGCTTAAGTCAATTTGAGTCAGATTTCTTATCATTCCTGGTAAGAAGGGCCCTAACTGATACATTCCTCATTCATAAACTGACAGAAATAACAATGTCTGACTTACTCATTTCATAAGACTCTAATAAGATAGACTTTTGGTCCATACTATAATATTAGCTGTGTGACCTTGGGAAAGTAACTTAATATCTCTGTGTTTTAGTTCCCTCATTTTTAAAATGGAGATAATATCAGAACACACTTATAGGGTTGTTCTGAGAATTAAATGAGGTAAAGTATGTCAAGATCTTAGAACAGGACACAAATGTCATTTATGTATTTACTACAATATTAATACAACTACAACTAATAATATTTATCATAAATTATAACTAATAAATAAATTATATTTAATCACAAATAATATTGTTATAAGGAAGGAACTTAACAGTAATTTGAGTTGCCTTGAAAAGTAGTAAGTTTCTCATCTCATTATGTTAATCAGGTCAAATGATAAAAAAATCAGGGCATGAAGTAGAGGTTCCTATGGGCCAGGCCCAGAAGTTTTACATCACTTCCCTTCACATTCCATTGGTTAGAACTTACATTTATGGTGATATAAGGAGTAACTGAGAATTTAAGTCTAGCTGTGTATCTAGATGCAAAGGAGACCACAGATATTGGGGAGCTACCAGCTACTCCTGACACATCTAGAAAGTACACAAGGAATGGCTGAATGAGCATCTTTCAGGGACCATGTTGCTAGGACTCAAAATGATACAATACAGAAAAGCCCCTTAAATATTCTCAAATCCACCCAGCTCCTTATATAAACTTGTTCAAGGTTACCCAGCTAGATACTGGCAGAGCTGTTAACTAGAACCCACTTCTAATTTGCATGACATTCTTTTGTCTACCCAATCATTTCCTCTCTAAGTGGTATTCTTCAAATCCAATCTAATCTATTATTACTGTTTTCCTCACTGGTTTAGCTAACTGTTTGTCTTCAGGATAAAATTTACTGCTCTTTTCGTGTAGATTCTTACCCAAGTACCTTATTGTTTTATGCCACCTGCCTCCTTTCATTACATATGGATTAGAAGGCAAGGAAACCAGAATAGAGGTTACTATGCATGTACTTACCATCATACTGACTACATACATGGCACTGTAGCAGTGAAAACACTTGGCACATAAGGAAGTATAGTTCTATTGACTATATATTTTTTACACTTTCTTGCTTTAACTGGTGGGTTCTTCAGTAGCAATGAGTAAATCAACTGTGTTTTCACTCAGCAATGCCAGAACTTCACCCAAGTAACGAAGCTCCACTAATACATTCACCTGCTGATACATGCGACCAAAATACAAGGTCTATAACATTAACTAATTATTAGCACAACTCAAAATACCTATCAATAATACCAATTTCTTTTCTGATTAGCTTGGTTTTCAATTTCTTTTCTGATTAGCTTACTAGATGTATGCCCTTCATCAGTACCTATGAATGATGTTTTCTATTTTATTTTATTAATTAATTCAGTTCTTTCTTCTGAAATTCAGGCAGCAAGCTAGAAATGCCACTTGACAAGTTGCCCTTTCAAAATACTGCTTCTCTGGACATGTTGCTCTTTCCAAGTTTTTGCCTCTGCTTTGCAGAATACCAAAGGTCCACAAACTGAGTTGATGAATAATTCAACTGCCTCCCTAACTCAGTACTCCTCACCCCATGGGGAGAAAATATTAGGAAACCCTTGCAATGACTATATAATTCTGGAAGTTGACAAATATACTTAAAAGTAGATGAAGGACCCCAAGTCTCAGGGTTCCTCAGAGAGAACTGTTCAATAGCGTGTGTCCTCTGTTAGCTCTAGCCCCAGGGGATTAGACGAAATACCTCTAAGAAAGCAGTGAGGGCCCTTGGCCGAGGTCTGCAAGGACTCTGAGCAGATAGCTGATCTCCTGCTTTCTCAAATTTCACAAATTTTAAAAATTTTCTCTGCATTTCTTCGAAGAGTCCAAATTTACTCTTTTAAAATCTGGGACAAACTGTGATTGAATTACTTGTTTTCAAGGTAAGTACCCCTGCCTTGCAATGAAAAGAAAGACTTGATATACAGGTAACATACCTGATAGGTAGTGGAGAATCAGTGTGAAGAACACACATCTGGCCCAACATGCCAAACTGTACTTCTACCATTCTCTTGAGCATAAACTCAAACCCTCTGTACCTCAGTTTACTCTGTGAAACAGGAATGACAACAATCCCATCAACTTCACAGGGTTGTTGCTAGGTCTAAGAACTTAAAAGTGTTTGGCATATAGTAAATGCCTTATAAGTGTTAGCTTTCAAGAAAATAAAACTTGGAAATTAGATGACAGCATTTAAGACTTCACAGCAATCAAAGTTCTTATGTAAGCCTTGTCTTCTTACTATTACTGACTGTCTTTCGATACAAGATTGGACATTTAATTTCATGAACTTATCCTAGGAAAGAGTACTACATATCTCAATGCTGAATATCACTATGGTCACCTTCAAAGTACTCATCCCTTGGGAAGCTTTGCACTGACGCCAGAGCCTAGTCCACCCTTCAAAGTAATTCTGAAACTCTTTTTCTAGAATGGCCATCAGAGCTGTCACCATACCCAAAATCTGACAATTAAGTTCGTGAACTGGCCATCCTGCGCTTACCTTGGCAGCACTGTACAAACAACTCAGTAAGGTGACATTAAGTGTCTGATCTCATACAGTCATATATTATGATTAGTGTTCACTGCTTAAAAGGAATCAGGTGATTTCCCCATTGGTTACTGATAACAATTGCCACTGAGCACCTACTATGACCCTTACGATGTAGGCATTTCCTGCATTTTTCCAGATGAAATGAGGCTCTGAGAGCTTAAGCATCAAGATTATTAATATTAATTAAAGATGGCACAACTTCTTTGACATTCTCCCACTGAGAAATGGAATTGAGTTCCCTTCCTTTTGAAGCTGGGTTGGTTGGTCCGTGACTGCTTTGGTCAACAGAGCACAGCAGAAATGATGTTATGCTGGGTCCAGCCACAGCTTCCCACCATCTGAGAAATAAGGATCTTAAAACATCTATCAAGCCTGCTTCCCAAACTTGTACAGATCAGACGAGTTAATGGATGTGTGTTTTCTAAAACAGAAAGCACTATACAAGCATAGCATTATGAATTACTACAATTTATGCAAGCTAATTATACTCTATATTATTATATAACAATAAAAATCCCTTGCACTATAGGGTTGCTTTGTTGATGTGTGTAATTTTGACCCTGGGGACCCTAAAGAACAACATGCAACACCTTCACCTCCAAATTGTTCTCCACGGGTAGGTTATGTCTCTGTAACAGTAAAACATATGTTCAGTTTAATTCAGCCATTTCCATTTAAAGTCACCTAACTCAATTTCTAAAGAACATGGAAAGGTCTGCCTTGCACCGTCTGTTTCTGGGAAATCAAATAAATAAATACTGGTTGAGCATTTATACACTGAGTATTGAGCATAGCGCTTGGGTCTGGTTAATATGGAAAAGGAAAATCAAGTCAAGAAGTTTAAAATCTTAAAATCTTGAAACTCTTTCAAGAGGTTTAAAAATCATGATGTGGGAGTATGGGAAAGGGGAAACACTGCTTGCGGGAAGCCTAGATGGTTCTTTTGGTAAAAGAAGACCTCTTCTGCTAAGACAAAACGTATTCCTCAAAATGTCCACTCTATGATTATCAACTGTTAAATAACTATTGTCTTTGATTAAAACACAATTATGATAAAACACTTGACTCTGACTCACCATTATAAATATCTCAGCTTTAAATTTCTAAGGTCATCTCAGGATGGTCTATACCAAGCCAAGACATAGCCAATCCCCTTATATGGCACCTGTAGCTCAGGATTCACCTAATCCAGGAAGCCTTCCTTTATTTCTCTTCCCATAGACATCCAACTCTCTCCATACACATAAATATACACCCAGATACACCCAGACCCTTTTCTCTTCAGCTATAAAATTCTCTACTTCTCCCTGTCACAGTGGTTCTCATACTCCAGGGAGCATCAGAATCACTGAGGGCTTGTTAAGACACCAATTGCTGGCCCCAGAGTTTCTGATTTAGTAGGTCACAATGGGTGTGGCCTGAAAATGTGCAAGTTTTCAGTTGATGCTGACAATCCAGGTCCAAGGATCTCACTGAGACTGCTGCCTGCATATCTCACTGATCACACTACACTATAATGATCTCTTTGCATGTCTCTCTCAGTCTAAAAAGGTGCATTAAGTGTTTATTCTATCTCCCAGTAGACTATGTTAAACTTTTCAAGGGTAAGCATTTGTCTTCCTTAGCTTTATGAGCCCAGAGCCTAACCCAAAACCTGGCATACAGTAGACCTGGTGTTTGTTGAACAAATGACTAAATCTTGAGGTCAAAAGACATGCATACACAAGGCATTTGAGGAAGACTCAAGGGTTTAGCCAGTGGATATAGAGCATGGCCATGTACCTGGTACACCTAAGGATTTAAGATAGTGCTTACAACAATGACCACACGGGAGTTCCCTGGTGGTATAGTGGCTTAAGGCTTCGGTGCTGGCGCTGTCAACGCTGTGGCCTGGGTTCGATTCCCAGTCAGGGAACTACTTACATACTAAAAAAAAAAAAAAAACATAAACAAAAAACAATGACCACACGATCCAGCCACAGAGCAGGCACCAAGTTCATTACTGAGCTCAGGTTCAAACTGCCACCATTTAAGTATGTCATATGAATATAGAATCCAAGATGGAGAGCAAACCTGAAACTAAGTCATGAGAGAGAATTTTAAAAATTAGAAATGAGGTTTTGGAGAAGATAAGATTGGGGGTATAAGGTTAGTCAGGAAGGAACAAAGTTCAAGCTAAGTTGACACAAAGAACTGCCATGAGAAAATTTGACGTATCATTGGATCTTAAGCTTAAACTCCCTCCACCAAACGTATGTCTGTGCTCCAGGATCCAAGTGCCAGCATTCAGAAATGAATCAGACACAGTCCCTACTGCCTTATGAGAGCTATATGGGAGGTGATGCCCAAAAGGGTCAGTAGGGGAGTGGAGAGAGAAGCATGGAAGGGAAAGAGGCCAGTTCCACAAGGGACAATACATAATGATCTCCACGGGCAGTCCCACTGGGGACCTCCAGGAGACAATAAAGACCGTGATTCAGAGCTGTCCCATCTGAAGAATGAGAAAGCTGGGGCATTTACCCACCACCTCCCCTTCACAGTGGGTTGATGGCTGCTCCTAGGCACATTAATTCCTGGGTACCTGCAGTCTGCTGAAGTTGTAGGCAGATGCACCAAGAAGCCTTCACAGAATGGTGAATGCCAATGGATGTGGGTGGGGCACCGACAGCACCTGCTACACCTACCTACACAAAGTGCCTGTAAACGAGAAGGTGACATAAATCACCATCTGTGATGCAGTCCCAACAAAGTACTAAAGGTTCCCATGAAACATTAACACCTGACATGAGCCTGTGGTAGGTATGCAACATGATGAGCCTGCAGTCAGCCCTATAATCAGAGGTACTATAATAACAATATTATCCATTTAACGGATGGGAAGACTAGGCTGCGATTGCTGATGTGACTTTGTAAGCCAGAGCTGCTTCCAGACTACCACAATAAAGTGAGTATTGCAATAAAACAAGCGAGTCACACATTTAGTCTTGGTTTCCTGGTGCACATAAAAGTTATTTTTATACTATACTGTAGTCTATTAGAGTAGCATTATGTCTAAAAAACCAATGTGCATACCTTAATTAAAAAATGCTTTATTGCTAAAAAGTGCTACCCATCATCGGAGCCTTCAACTAGTCACAATCTTTTGCTGGTTGAGGGTCTTCCCTCCATGTCGATGAGGTCCCGCAGCATGTTGGAGACTGAACCAGGACTACACAGGAACCTGCCCAGCCACCACTGGAGGCACACAGTTCCATCTGAATAAGGCTCATTCTAGAAACCTCCTTCCGGCAGGCCTTATTTTTACTCTCGCAGGCTCTGGTCTAAGAATAGTGCTGTTCTGCTCTGCAGAAACTGCCTGAGCTCAATTCATCTGCCTCCCCCAAATCACCCCCCTTCCAGGCCTTTTTCCTTCGTAACTTCTGACCTGCTTTATTCCCACACCCACAATTAACTCCAGTGCTCCCTTGCAAGGGTGTGTGATTTTCAAATATGTGTTTCTAAAACTGCAGCTTGTTGCTGGTGTTTGTCTGAGGTCTTCTCACCCAAGGCCCCTTGAGGCCCCACAATCCTGTTTGTGCTGGTTATATGAAGTGGCCCTAAAGTAGCTTTTAATTAATTCAGCTGTTTAACTCATTGAACTAAAAAATATCAAATTAAATAGCTCCTTTTTAGCCTTGTGCTTTTGTTGTCACTGTTTTCTACTTCACCTGCTATTGGGGCCAAACCATATGATTTCCCCAATGTTGTCATTAAAATTCTTTAATTAAACGATGAATGTGCCAGCAAGCCTGGTGGACACTGGTCGTTAAAAGTAGCATGAAAACACCAAGATGGCCTGTGGTGGGAAGGAGCTGCCCTCCCTTCAGTTCTCTGGAACCCTCTGCTTGATACGTCCTCCTTCTCTAATGCAGAGACAACCCGGTCTATCCCAGACTCCCAGGAGGAACCCAGATAACCAATCTCAAGTTCATATCCCTTTCCAAAGTTAATTTGTGAAACTTGCTCAAATTAGCCAGCTGAGTACCTTTCTAACCACTTAGGGCATTATTTGTATATATTACGTCCCAGCAAGAACACTTTATCATTGTATTAATACTGTTACAACCTCTCATAAATAATACACCTTTCTGCTGCACAGAATTCTCTTAATTTCTAGACACTCTATTTCCCAGATCTTGCTGTTTTATGAGACTCATATTGTCTGCTTTGAGCTTAAACATTTTTCGAGCATCAGCTTTCTGTTAGGTAAATTATAACCATGACCAAAATCCTTGTAATTCTGTAAACATAACCACATGTATTTATGCCCTTTGCTCTGTGATTTTGCAGTTCAAATGGTTATATCTATTTCCCTTCCTTAAATCTGTATTTTTGCATTGTGCCTTTAATTGGCCAGCAAATGCAACAAAAGTGATGGCAAGGCCCTAAAGGCTCTGCATGCTTCTGCTTTCTCCTAGGCTTCTGTCTCCACCATGTGAACAGGTTTGGACTAGCCTACTGGAGGATGCAGAGCCCACATAAAGCAGAGCTGCATTAGCCAGTTCATCCAGCTGGATCCCCAGACACGTGAGAGACAGCAGCCAAGATTAGAAAAGCCTCAGCTGACTTGCCCATGGCAGACACATGAGGAAAGCCATCCTAGATGAGTCAGGCTCCCCAGCTGACATGCAGACTCATAAGTTAAGTAAAATACTTGCTGTTATAAGCCACCAACTTTTTGAGTGATTTTTTATGCAATAATAACTAACTGATACAGTGGTTTATAAAGGTGGTGCAGATAGAGGTTGACGTGGTATAATGGACTGAATGTCTATGGTCCCACATAATTCATATGTCAAAGCCTCCATGCCCTAAGTGGTTGTACAGGCATACGTCAGAGCTCTTGTGTGTTTGGTTCCAGACTGTCACAATAAAGTGAATATTGCACTAGAGCAAGTGAGTCACATGAATTTTTTGGTTTTCCAGTGCATATAAATTATTTTTACACTATACTATAGTCTATTAAGTACACAACAGCATTATGTCTAAAAAAAAAAACAATGTGCACCCTTAATTTAAAAATGTGGGTGGTTCCCTGGTGGTGTAGTGGCTAGGCTTTGGCGCTCTCAACACTGCAGCCTGGGCTCAATTCCCAGCCAGGGAACTACCAACAAACAAACAAACAAACAAAAACCCCGAAAAAAAAAAAAAAAGAAAATTTCTAATACTTGTAAGGGAGTTCCCTGGTGGTGTAGTGGCTAAGGCTTCAGCGCTGTCAGTGCTGTGGCCTGGGTTCGATTCCCAGCCAGGGAACTACCCACATTAAAAAAAGTTTAAATTAAAAAAAATGCTTGATTGCTAAAAAGTGCTAGCCATCATCTAAGCCTTTAGCTGGTCATAATCTTTTTGGTGGTAGAGGGACTTGCTTCCGTATTGATAAAAACGCAGTACCTGTGAAGCACAATAGCAATGAACAATAAAATAAGGTACACCTGTATTTAGAAATGAGGCTTCTAAAGTAGGCTGACCAGACGTCCCATTTTAAATGAGACAGAAAACAATGGTACTGTCCCATTTCAAATGGTACATAGGGTCAGCCCACTGACACCTTGAATTTAGCCCAGTGAGACTAGGCTGACCCTACATACTGTTTGAAATGAGATAGTACTGTTGTTTTCTGTCCTGTTTAAAATGGGAGATCTGGTCAGCCTGTTTTCAAAAAGTAATTAAAATTAAGTGAGGTCATAAGGGTGGGGCTCTGATCCAACAGGACTAGTGTTCTTACAAGAGGCATCAGAGAGCGGCCCTTTCTCTCTTTGTACACACATTGAGAGAAGACCAAGTGAGGACATAGTAAGAAGGCAGATGTCTGCAAGCCAGAGAGAGAGCTCTTAGCAGAAACCAGATTGGCTAGAACCTTGATCTTGAACTTCTAGGCTCCAGAAGTAAATAAATTTCTATTGTTCAAACCACATATTACATGACATTCTGTTATGGCAGCCCTAGAAGACTAATATATATGGGAAGTATAAAAACAAACTATAAGGTATGGAAACATATGGTTGGCAAAAATGAGCAAGCTCCCACTAACTCCACTCCTACCACTGCAGGTTGCTATTTAAAAAGCACTGTGCTCAGCCCTGGAAATATAAATATTAGAGGTCACACTCTCTCCTCCAAGCTATTTATGGCCCAGTGAGGGTGACTGTCACTAGCCATCCTGGTTTCCTGAGACCAACCCAGTATTAACACTGAAAGTTCCATATTCCAGAAATTCCTTCAACACTGGGCAACCTGTAAGGATTGGTTGTTCTAGGTCCAGTAGGAGAAGCAAATACCTAAAAAGATAGTTTCAAAATGTGTTTTGACATTGGTAGTTTTAGAAATATTAATAGTAGTAGTATTACTAGCAGTAAAATCATGCCCAGCATATATGGAATACTTCTTACATGTTACCCTTTGTATGAACTACTCAACATGGATTTCTTTATTAATAGTCACATGTGTTCTGTAAAGTCACCTCAATTCATGGAAGAAAATGAAATCTCAGAGAGTCCGTAACTTTCCCAGAATCACAAAGCAAATAAATAGTGGAGCGCAAATTCAGCCTCAGGCTAAGTCCAAAACATATTTTCTTGAACATTAAGCTGAATTCCTCCCACCACATACACACTCCCATCAATGCAAAGAACAGAGTTAGGGAAGAGAATGAAGAGGGGGAACCAGAACAGATTAGGGCATTCAAAGAAGGCTTCCTGGAAGAAGTGAGACCTGAAATGCATTTCAAAAGGTAAGTAAGAGTTTGTCAGGGAATACGTAGAGTGAGACACTCCAGGTGGAGAGAAGAGTTTGGACGAAAGTACAGAAGCATGAAACCACATAGGATATTTTAAAAACTGTAAGCTGACACATTTTGCTGGATAGAGAGCGTGGGTTGGGGTTTCCTAGGAATTGAGGCTGAAGAGACAGTTATAGGTTGGAGTTTTAGTAATTATAAGCCAACCAGAATCCATTGAGAGATAGCTTCCTTCCATCTCAAAACATTTACACAAGGAAAACAATCCCCTTTCTTGTAGAACACTTCCCAAGTGACAAACTGATTTGAGAACTAACACCACTGCACTTGCAAATCTGGAGCAAAAACATTGTAGTATCACATGCTGAGAACCTGAGGCTGAAGGAAAAGTCATTGGCAAAGGTGCTAAGTAGGTGTTTTCCAATGGAAATAGTGATGAGAATTAAACATAAGTGTTACCTAGTTGTTGCATAATGTTTTCTTAAAGATCAGGAATGTCAGAACTGTATAGACCTTTCAGCAAAAAGGCTGAATATACTTGATTGACATATATGCAAGACCTGAGCAAATTAAAGAGGCAGTCAAAATGTCTGGTCAAATTCTCCTTGCTATATTAAATGGATTTTCCTAACTGTCTTAGGATTAATTCATTTATTCCTGCATCAAAAGATATTTATCTAGTGCCTAGTATCAGTACTAGTTATGGTAATGTCTTTGGTGCTAAAAAAAAAAATTTAGGGAGTATTTGAAGGATGTCTTTAAGGACATTAAATCTGATGGAGAAGTGGATATGCAGACAATTAGTGAATAATGGAATACATGCTATAACAGAGGTGCATAAAAAGTGGAGTGAGGAAGTTCCACTTAGCCTGCCAAGGAGAATCAGAAAAGTCTCTAAATGACTTTTGACCTGACTCTTAATTAGAAGACTTTTTCAGAGAGATATAAAAATAATAATAGCACCACCATCAACTGGGCACATAACTATCAGTCAAAGCAATGAACCCATTATATATACATATTATCAAATTTAATCCTCACAATAGCTCTGCAAGGCAGATATTACTGTCCCAGTTTTTGAAATGGAAAAACTGAGCCTCAAGAAGTCCCAAATCTAGCAACTAAGTAGTAGAACCAGGATGCAGGTCTGTGTCTGCTTGACTAAAGAGGTAGGGTTCTTGACTTTATGTTGCATATTTTCCCACTGAGGAAAGGCATTGCAGGTGGAGGTAAGAGCACACAGCAAGGCACCGAAGCTAGAACTGGCATGGCATGTTCATGATACTGTTAGGAGGAACGCATGGTAGAAGCATAATCTGTGAATGAAGAATGGTGAAAGATAATCCAAAAACCACATCATGGAACATTTGCTATATCATGAGAAATATTCTAGACTATAGCCTTACAGACAAAAAAAAATGGGTTAATAGGTAAAGATAATAGCAGAGTATTCTTCCAGATCAATGTTTTCTTTCTGAGCTGAGAAAATGTATTGTAATCCAGGCCCAGATCATTTCCATAGCCAGGATGAAGATGAGCAACATTAGATAGAACCTTCTAATCCAACAGACTTGTGTTTGAGAAGCTGTTTTGCTCTAGAGAATTCATATATTCATTTAGTCAATATTTTTTGTTCCAGTTGGTGTTTTAGCACCTATCATATGCAAGATCTTGTACTAAGTACATGAAATTGTTGATGAGTACAACGAACATGGCCTGTGCCCTCAGAGAGCTCACATGTGGACAAGGTAAAAATAAACACTGACCAAATACTTAACCACAAACTGAGATAGATTCTATGATGAAAATAATGTTGGGGCGGGGGGTAGTAAAGCAGGGGGAATCTGAATCTGGAGGCTTAGATACTTTCTCTGAAAAAAATGTTATTTGAGGCGAGTTCTGAAAAGTAAATAGTAATCAACTAGGTGAAGTTAGGGAAGAGGGCGTGTGAGGCAAAGAAAACCAACTTTGCAATGGTTCTGAGGTAGGACCTTCCATGTCTTCATGGAGAAACAGAAGCCTAGACTAGAGAGAGCAAGGTGGGGAACTGGAGATGAGGCCAGAAATGCAGGTGGAGACCAACTCATGTGGGTCTGATAAGTTATGGTAAGGACACTGGGCTGGTGTCTGGAGCCTTGTAAAGAATCTTGACAGCTATTTCCACATTTAAAATTTGCCCTAAAAAAAGAAGCATTTAACATCTCTAGTGTCTGACACAGTTATCTATATAACTTCTACACTCTCTCTCTTTTGTCCTAGTTGCTTAAAAAATCAGAGCTAAAATTATTTTATACATTCCATTCAAATCGATATGGTGATACGTGGGTTTTTTCAGTTCTTCTAGAAACTTCTTCTGAAGTGATATTGATTTTTCACATTCAGAAATTCATTCTAATGAAATAACTTATTCTGAAGAGCACATTGCACCTGCTCTTTGCTTTGTGAGTTTTGCAATGGATTTTAGCCAAAGCATGAGTAGTTAGCAGTTGCTAGAAATAATTCATACATCTACTATGTCAAGCAAACAAATGGAGGAGAAATGGAAGGAGGAGAAAACTCATGTCTTCTCACTTTCTATTAAGAAGAAAGTGAGAAGACATGAGTTTTAATTACTACAACCATAATAAGATAATATGTTCTAATGCCTAGGACTTTGAGGTTTAAAAAATATTCTGCGGGAGTTCTCTGGTGGTGTAGTGGCTTAAGGCTCTGGTGCTATCAGCGCTGCGGCCTGGGTTCGATTCCCATCTAGAGAGCTACCCACATACAAAAAAAAAAAAAGGAAAAAAAAATTCTGCAAGGGCTTTCTCCTGGATTCCCTAAGTTTATGCTCATAACAACTGACAGGTCTCCCCATATTTTGGATGAGGAAACTGAAGCAACAAGAGATGAAATAATTTGCCCATGGTCTCATTGCTAGTCATGGTAGAAATGGGATTCAGAGTCAGGTCTAAGACTCCAAAGTCAATGCTCTTCACACCTCAGTGCTTGCAGCGAACACACAGAAGTGATTTTTCGGATGCTCTGTCCTTAGGCATAATCCACAGCACAGACACAGTGAGTGCAAAGTCCTTCTGGCATTTCACAGCCAGTCTACCTTACGGAGTAGCTGTGATCTCCTGCCCCCAGACCTCGCCAAACCCCTTCCCTCCCACTGAGTTAAGCATCACCTCACTGCATGGCTCTATAAAGGAAACACTGGGAAATTAATAGCCTTGTTACCACCATTGGTGCTTAATGACCCTGCAGCTTCCCATAGAGTGTATTCTCCCTGGGCCAGTTGTTAATGAACCACTTCATCTGGTTCCAATGTATGTCTCTTACAACAGCATCACATTTTGGAGCCAGAAAAGAACGGAATGAACACCCACTCAGTACGAAGCACTATGCTATGGGCTTTGTATGCATTACCTTGTTGACAGCTCATTTAATCTGAAAATGATCCTGTGGTGCAGGCATTATTATCCCCATTTTACAGATGAGTAAAATAAGTCACAGACAAGTTAGTTAACATGCAAAGACCATACAGTTAGTAAGTAGTAGAGCCAGGATTTGAATCCGTGGAAGTAGACTGCAAGGCTCACATTATTAATGACCACAATATTGATACCCTCGGGCGATTCTGTATGAAGCCCTGACATCAAGGCCATGTGGTTTGTTTTGGTAAGGCTATACAACCCCTACTACATTTATTATCTCTTCTTTTAGGTACATCCAGGGTTACAGAAATGTCATTTCCCCCACTCTTAGAGCTCCATGAAACTAAGATAAATGCAGCAGGTGGGCAGAAACTTAAACTCATACTACCTGATATTAACTTGATGGAGGAAAACACTTCAAGGCTTTTATTTCTTCCCATCACCCCCCAAATTGAGAGGAACACTTCATCATGAAAACAGAAGGAGTGAGTCAGGTTACATTGCATTGGAATGATTTCTTATTTCTGCTGATTTAAGTTCCATTCAGGAGCACATCAGGTGGTTGTTGAAAACTTCTAGTTAAATAAGACAGAGACAGTTGGGGGTGGTGGGGTTATTAGTGTTCCCAACCTAACATGGTTAAGAAAACCCCAAACCTCAGCTGGTACGCTGTTGCTTTCGAATGCTGATTCTTAGAGTCAATTACAGGAAAAGGCTAAAACACTTATAGAAAAAGATACAGCACTGAAGCTGTGTTTTAAACACCAGTTGTCTTCAGGCACGTATCTGATGTTGGGAAAGCAGAACCTGCAGTGATGTGGTCATTCTTAGAAATCTAATTTGGGTAAATTCACCTTTTGTGAGCCTCGGATTCCACAACTCTAGGAAGAGGAATTTCAAGAATTACTGGCACCTATTCCAGCCCACACATTTCATTTGAGAGACTTTTAAGCCTGAAGTTCAAAAGGCAGGTCAGATAAGTTTGGCTAAGGCCAAATTACCTTGTTGAACTGCTGAAGGGTCTATATTCTAGAGTCTACCACCTTGTGCTTTCTTAAATCAGGACTTCAATAACTGCTCTTCTCATCCAACAATCTCTATGTCTGATGATTTCACCTCTTAACTGTTTTTCATGTCTATCCACTGGAATCCATCTGCCCCTCTCCATTTCTGTTACCAACAGCTTGGGCCAAGCCACTACCATCTCTTACCTGAATTATTCCAAGGGCCTTTTAATGGTAATCCTTCCTGAGTATTGTACCCACTTAACTCTATCCTTTACACTGTAGCCACAGGAGTCATTCTAAAATGCAAAGCAGGTCACTCTCCAACTTAAAACATTTCAATGTCTCATCATAGTCCAGAGGGGTGGGGGTAACTTTTCAACCTGCTTCTGCTTACCTTGCGAGCCTTATTTTCCACTGCCTTCCATCATAAATACGTTGCTCTAAGAATGTCAAATTCCACATGCCACACCATGCCATTAAGTCCTCTGAGCCTTTACTGTGGCTATTCTCTCGGCCAGGAATGCACTGCCCTTCTCTCTCAGATCAGGAGCTCTTATCCATCCATAACCTTCTGAGTCCGCTGACTCCCATTTGGAACAAGTGCCATATTGTGTGATTCTGGAATACTCTGTTCACACTCTGATTATCACTGATGGATCATGCTTAAGCCATAAGGAACATCAGCATTTAGAGATTATACTCGGTATCAACAACTGCTAAAGGAGAACTCAGAAGGACAAACCCCGGGCGATGAGCATACCAGGAGAGTGTGGCAGCAGAATAGCCAAAAGAAAAAGTGTTGGAAAAGATGGAAATATATATAGAACTCCTAAAACTCAAAACACACACACACAAAAATAATCACCACAATAACAACCAAATTTAAAAAATGGGCAAAGACCTTAAATAGACATTTCTCCAAAGAAGATATGCAAATGGTCAATAAGCACATCAAAAGATGCTCAACCTCACCCATCCCGAGAGAACTGTAAATCACAACTACAATAAGATACTACCTCCTACCTATGAGGATGACTACTGTCAAGAGAATAGAAAATAACAGGTGGTAGTAAGAATGAAAGGAACTGCAATCCTTGTGCACCGTTGGTGGGAATGTAAAATGGTACAGCTGCTATGGACAACAGTATGGCTCCTCAAAATATTAAACACAGAATTACCATATGATCCAGAAATTCCACTTCTGGGATATACTCAAAAGAATTGAAAGCAGAGACTTAAAGAGATATTTGTACACCCCTGTTCATAACAGCATTATTCACAGTAGCTAAAATGTGGAAGCAAACTAAGTGCCCACTGGTGAATAAATAGATATAAAAATTCCGACACATGCTGCAACATGGATGAAACTTTAGGACATTATGCTGAGTGAAATGAGCCAGTTCCTACATGCCATACTTACTGTAATCAAAATCATAGGGACAGAAAGCTGAATGAGGTTGGCAGAGCTGGGGAAGTGGGGAAACAGGAGTCATTGTGTAATGGGTATTGAAGCTCTGGTTTTATAAGGTCAAGAGTGCTGAAGATGGGTGGTGGAGATGGTTGCACAGCATTATGCATGTATTTAATACTACTGAATTGTATGCTTAGAAATGGTTAAGATGGTTAATTGTATGCTATATATATTTTACCTAAATAAAAAATTGTTTAAAAAAAAAGAAGAAGAAAGAAAGAAGAGATGGAGTTGGTCTCCTGCATAAAATTCTGCCTGGATATCTGAAAAGTAATCATTGGACTGAGCAAAGCAAAAATCCTTGC
>PVJL010012900.1:0-34855 GCA_004026885.1 Lyroderma lyra | reverse complement strand
GGGATCTACCCAAAGAACTTGAAAACCTTTGTCCGCAAAGACTTATGTACCCCAATGTTCATTGCAGCGCTGTTCACAGTGGCCAAAACATGGAAACAACCAAAGTGCCCTGCAACAGATGACTGGATAAAGAAGCTGTGGTACATATACACAATGGAATATTACTCAGCTGTAAGAAAAGATGAAATATTGCCATTTGTGACAAAATGGATAGACCTGGAGATCATCATGCTTAGTGAAATAAGCCAGACAGAAAAAACAAAGAACTGTATGACTTCACTCATATGCGGAATATAAAACTGAAAGCAAAGAAAAAAGAAATGAACAAACAAATAACCCATGGACACAATCAATAGTTTAATGTTTATTTGGGGACGAGTGGGTTAGGGAGGGGATAAAGGGGAGGGGGTGGGAGAGGAGGGGGGGAAGCTAAATATAAGGTGATGGAAAGAGAAGTCACATTAGGTGGTGAACTTATTATACATCAAGTTGACAATGCACTGTAGAATTGTATGCCTGAAACCTATGTAGTTCTTGCTAACAGATGTCACCCCAATAAGTCTAACAATAAAAATGAATTTTAAAAAATCTGTAAAAATTCATATTTATTTCTAAATTCATATACAAATTAAAAAACAAATAATTGAACCAGACAAGGCACACAAAACAGAAGACTTGCTATATACATCTATTTTTATAGTTAAAATCCTGCAGGCTTCTATAAAACTAAATGTTATGAAGAAGATTACTATTGGAGGGGGATAGTTACTGGGGGTGGGGACTCAAAGTTTTTTTTAAGGTCTTGGCAATATTCTATTTCCTGATACAGTTGTGAGGTGCATTTACTTTGCAAGACTCATTGAAATGTATACTTAATGATTTGTCATTGTTAGAAAAAGGGAAGAGACAGAGAGAGTAGCAAAAAAACCAATGTTTCCAGAAAATTTTGTCAAGCTAGCATTGTAGGTCTTTAAAATGAAAACATACTAAATTTAGAGTTTTTATGATTTAGCATGCTTATGGCCAAATTTCATTACCTAAAATCCTAAAGGACAACATAGGACATAAAAACGCTAAATTTTATACTCATAAAAATTCACAAAACAATAAGCAGAGAGAGTGACGTATTTTGAGAAAACATACTCCATGTTTCACATAAAATGTGTGCAATGAGCTTTGTCAGAGATCATTGTAAATTTGGTGACTAGCGAAATTATGAACTATAAAGAACCAAATTTGTTTTTTAATTATAGAGTAATATGGGAAAGATAATTGAACCCCTTCAAAAGGTTTATGAGTTTTTAAAATTATTTCAGGCTTCTATAAAAGTTAATACTATTTGAGATATTATTGATGGTTCACTTGGCCTGAAAATATTATAGTTTAGAATAATACAATGATAATCACAAATACTGATTACTGGAAACAATCATGAGAATATTTATAAATATCTGATTGAAAGTTTAATTTTGCATACAGATATTTAATATCTTGTTGACTAACAGTGGGTGTCATATGAAGTAATTATGTATTAATGATATAAGAAAACTGAGCTATAATTCTTTAAAAAATGCAACTTGTTTGTGATTATTGGTGTTAATTTCAATACAGATTGTTATTTCAGAATTAAAAGGTATTTATTTTCACAGATTTGGAGCCATATACCCAAAAGTTAGCAAACATGAGATAAATACAAATTCAGCTGTTTAATAACTCATGTCTTCTAACCTTGTCCAATACACTCAATGCTTTTAAAGAAAAATGTTTTAGGATATTGAAACAAATGTATGTCATACCATGACATTTTTTCCCTAGTGATACATCTTAACAGGTATCTACTAAATTTTTTTATTGAGGTGTCATTGACAAATATCATTATATTAACTTCAGTTATACAACTTGATTTGATATTTGTATATATTACTAAATGATCACCATAATAAATCTAGTTAACATCCATCACCACACATATTTACAAAATATTTTTCTTGTGATGACAACTTTAAAGATCTACTCTTAGCAACTTTCAAATAACATAGTATGATTTACTATAGTCACTACAGGGTACGTTACAACTCTGACACTTATTTTATGACTAGAACTTTGTACCTTTTGAGCCCTTTCACCCATTTCACTGATCCACCCACAACCACCAACTCACCAACTGGCTACTCCAGTAACCACCCATCTATTCTCTGTATTTATGCGCTTTGCTTTTTGTTCTTGTTCTCAGAGTCTACATATAAATGAGATTATATAGTATTTGCCTTTCTCTGTGTTATTTATTTCACATGGCTTAATGCCCTTTAGGTCTGTCTATATTGTCACAAATAGCAAGATTTGATTTCTTTCTCTTTTTTGGCTGAATAGTATTCCACTGTGTATGTATACACCAATTTATTTATTTATTTATTTATTTATTTATTTATTTATTTATTTATTTATTTATTTTTGCTTTTGGGTATGTGGGTAGCTCCCTGACCAGGAATCGAACTCAGGCCGCAGCGCTGACAGCGCCAGTGCTGAAGCCTTAAGCCACTACACCATCAGGGAACTCCCAGCACCAATTTCTTTATCCAACAGTGCACAAGAGTTTTCACATTCTTTCCAAGACTTGTTCTTTCTTATTTCTTTTTTGACCTTTTTTTCTACATATGATTTTAATTCAGGGGATTTACAAGGTTTGGGGTTTGGTTTGGGTTTTATATCTCTCTGTTTAAATGAAGTATGACTTAGTAGCTCAGAACAGACTGGAACGAGGCAGCTAGCTACCTGTTCACCAGTCTTAAGCAGCCACTCATTGTCCTCCCTGAATCACTAGAAATCTTCAAAGCACAGTTTAAAAACAAGTTTGTTTTAAAAGTAATTGCTAGAATTTCATTATTCTAAGGAAATAAACTGGTTAGCAGGTATAATGTACCTTTTCTGTAGCAAATAGTCATAAACAAGAGAAAGTGATTCAATAAATAGGGCTTGGTATCCATAAATTATTTTGCATGGAAACAAATTATTTTACATGAAAACCAAATATTAATACTTGTCTATAAGGTGGAATGTTAGTTTTTTCTAAACAATTGAAAATATTTAGTTAATTATATTTTTAACTATAATAAAAAAGGTCCATCTTTCTCCTAACAGTAAATTCTTTGTTTTTTGAGTACCCAATGGACCCCTGATTGAACAAATGTTATATAAACCAAGGGCACATTGTAGTTATTTCTATTTGAAATTAAACCTTTTATTCTTTGAACCACATCACAGAAATTCCATGTTAATCAATGATTTAAGTTTTGCTAGGAAGATATTAGTCTAGTGGACAGAGATCTGATTTTTTAATAAAAAGCTCTTTTAAAATTTCAGATCCAGTATAACTTTGGATACATCCTATTGAGTTTAAATTCCTTGTTTTTTGTTGCCTTATGATGGTCTAGCTCCCATGTTCTTAACAGTAGGGAGTAAGAACCTTATTTACTGATGCTGCAATTAGGACATAGCCCTTGTTAAAAAGATTTACAACAGATTTCAGGGTCTTTGGAAGAAAAATTGAATTACACAGTTGTGATTTGTTAAATACCATGGCGATATCTAGAATAGATGCAGCTTGCAATATTCATAGTGCAAATATTTAACTTAAGGGGTTCCCTGCTGGTGTAGTGGCTAGGCTTTGGCGCTGCAACCGTCGTCTCCTGGTTTCAATCCCTGCTCAGGGAACCAACCAAAATATTTAACTCAAGCACATGGTGTGAAATTTAGAAAATAAGTATTTTATTCTAGTGCATACTATATAACAGTATTATAATATAATTAATTAATAATAGTGATACCTAATAATTAATCTGTTACACTTTAACTATTTGAAAATGGAAACCTTACACAAGTACATCATGAACTTAAATGTTAGGCTCTTATTTAGATTCAATCTCTGTAGTGCCAATTGTTTTTGCTATATATATTTAATCTAGATGTGTTGTTTCATTCAATGTGCCATCTGATCCTTTGCTGCTGTTATTTTTTAAAATAAAAATGTGTTTGTTAAAATTGTTTGATATGTTATTAGCAGTTTTCACTAAACCTCTCATCAAAGCTATATTATTTATTTTTAATATCTAAACTAAATTAAATAAGGATTTAAAAACTTGATTAAATCCTAAATTATACCAAAAAAATTGACACACAAATGGCTAATCCAGGTCACAGTTACCTCACAGATGCATACAGTAATTGTGTATTTAGATTTCCGAAATATTTGCTGATCTTTCAATGCCCAGCAAGTTCTGCAAAAGCTCCAGAGCCATATTTTGAAGTAATTTTCATAGAAATAGGAGACATCAAGCCATATTAAAATTTCATATTAAAATTAAATTCTATTTTATTTTACCATTTATATTATCATTATTTATATTACTATTATTTTATTCTGGTGAACTTCTGGGGCCCACCTGATTTAAATACAAATAAGTTTGATGATGACTTAAATATTTTTCATTGTTGCAGAAAATCTGTTATTATTTGAAAGACAAATTTTTGAGACTTTGCATTTTTTCTTGTATTTTCATTCTAATTAGTTGTTAGAAGATTGTTTATTGTATCTGTTTGGAGGAATGTGTTTCATGCTGTGTCCTTCATTAAAAAGATTAAGTACTTGATCAATCCTTAACCTCTCAGTGCATCTCATTAGTTTGGTAATTTATTCATCAAAACTACACTCTGAGATGTGCTGGGATTGAAGGTCTGGTGTTGATTCAAGAAAGCATGCTGTGTACAGCCATGAACCCTGTCACTTAGAGTAATGTGTCCACACAAGGAGGAATGAAATTCCTTTATAATATAAGAAGTGTAGAAATGTTTATGTCTCTCTGCTACTAATATAAATAAAATCTTTTGAGATTTTCCTGTCTGTAAGGCTTTTAGAGTTAAAAATTCTTCAGAACTGTATTATATGGAGTTACATTTATAAAAATCAAGACCTCTCATAAAAGCTTGAATCAGCATTTCTTTTTTAATGGGTTATTTTTATAGATTAAAGGAATGTAAAATAAAATAATTCTAGAACTTCATTAAAACTGAAATCATCTTATAAATTTTAATATATGGAATTCCTTCTCAATTTGATAAAGCAGTTATGTAGTTTATATATAATTGTGTGTATTACATGCATGCACACACACACACACAGAAATTCTGAGTGAGAAGGAGAAAGAAAATATTTATAATGGAAATAAATTAAAATTCACACATACAAACACATACACACATATAAGGACTGTCCATAAAGTATACAGTCATGTAATATGAAAAATAGAGGCATTTATGGCTTGATTTTTTCCAAACAGCTCTCATATGTACTTTTAATTAAGTTGCATTATTTTGGTCTTCTTTAACCTGAAGGACCTCACAGTCAGAAATAACTATTGTATCAAATACACATACACAGTCACTCACATACATACTTTTTATGTAAATTGATAATGTTGAAACTCAATTGTTCTGAGAAACTTAGGATCAGGTGTCTCAAATATAAGCTTTTCTAAGGATGAATCTAAATTAAACTCTTCTATCATAACTGAGTGCTATGTGGTCCTTAAAATGCTATTCAGCTCAGAAGCGTTATCTTTTTAGTATGCAATTAATCTTTTCTTTTTTCATTTTAGTAGACACATGCCCATCTGCTCCTCATCATTCTTACTATTTAGCAAGGGAAGGGAAAATGTCTTCTCTATGTTTCAAGTTTCACCTTGAATTAATTCTAAGAAACCATGCAGATAACCAATAAAAATTAAAGATAAGGTAGAAAGATTAATAGAAGGAGAAAAGAAAGAAGAATGAAAGGCAATGACAAAGATAAAAGCTAAACAAGCAAATAGATTAATTTTATTCAGGCAATTGCAATAGGGAGATCCTGAGCAGGGCAGTTTGGGCTTAAACTTTTACAGGAAGAAATACACATGTTAAAGGTGGGGTGATTCACAGTTGGATTGAAAGGACAGTTTGCTCAAGGCAACATTTGCATAAGATCCACACTTATCCCTGAAACCAACTAGACCAGTGGTTCCCAACCATTTTCCGGTTGTGTACACCTTTTAAACCCATTTTTAAATACACTTTTGTTCAGTGCCTCTCTTAATGTAAAATAGTGGAAATGAAGTGATAAGTTAAAAAAGAAAATTTGTTGCACTAAAAGTATAAGCCACAGATTTAATTTTACAATATTCATGACACAGCTAAATATTGATAATGATGATCAAGTATTTAACGAAGATTTAATTATGAATAATAATGTTTACTTGTGTTATCTGAAAAGTCTATAATAATTGTTATGCAGATCACTAGCCAATTGAAACATTGATAGTGAGATTATTGAGCTTCTTTTCAGGCACTTAGTTTCCTGAAATCAGGCTCAAAAGATGCAAGATACAGTCCTAAATACTGACTTGTGGAAGTACGCTTGTAGAAGTACTTATTTTTCACAATGGTGTAAGAAGAAAAAGCTCTTCATTAGTTCAGTATTAGTAAATGGTAAGAGGTATTTGAGTGCCTTCTCACTGAGCTGTTCATATTCCTCCCTGACCTTTACTCAGAAGGTAATAAGACACTTTCTTTTAAAATCAGAATTTAAAGAAGAATGGATTGAAAGTTTGATTGATTGCTTTTTTTCATTGATTGATAGTTTAGCTTCTTTGAAGAATTCTTTATTGAAGGGATCTGCAATCCAGTTGTTTTCCACATTGAGGGATTTATAAAAGGGCACATTAAGACCTTCTAAGTGACTTACAATATCTTCTTTCATGTTTGGGATAGGTGCAAGTCATTCTCAGATAAGTCATGCAGAGTTTTAAAAACTTCATGCTGACCTCTTTCAATACACCCTTTCCAAAAGTCCAGTTTTTTATTCATTGAGTCAATTTTGTTGGTTACTTTGAATTTAGTGATTGAGCTGTTTTTGAAGTCCCAAGTTGAGTTTGTTTATTTCTAGAAAAATCTCTGATAAATATATAAGACTTTGAAGCCAATCACTGTCCTGAAACTTTGGAGCAAGAGGGAAACAATGGTTTTCAAAAAATACCTGGACTTCTTGTCTAAGTTCAAAGTACTTTGCCATGAGATAGCCACCTTACCTCTATATGAAAAGAAATGTGCTGTGAATACTGTTCATTTCATCACACAGTGCTTTAAACAATCTGGAGTTTTGTGGTTTTGACAATAAAATTTACAAGTTTTATAGCCTCATCAAGAGCATCTTTCAGTTCACCGGGAAGAGGCTTGGATGCAAGACTTTGTCTATGAATGCAGCAGTGACTCCATGGTACATGGGGAGCTACTTGTTTAATTCAGCTGCATAAGCCTTCAAAACAATCTGACATGAGCTTGCCTCTGTCAGTGCATACACCACAATAATTCAGTCAACTAATGTCCTTTTCAATAAATAACCATTGATTGCATTAAAAATACCTTTGCCTGTGGTATGCTCTGTGAGTGGGTAACAAAGCAACAGGTTTTTCTCAATTTTATTTCCTAACAAGTACCTCGTGATGTAGAGCAAAATAAATCAATCAGCAAATCTACGCTTTCATGGACCTACGCTTTCTAATTCTATCCACTATTAGAGTTTCAACAATGTCAGATATTCATCGAGACATTGTATTGCTTTAGTATCTGAGACACGAACCTTTTTGTTATCTCCAGGTGTGGGTGTACTCATAGCTGCAGATGTGTGTTGAGAAGTAGTTAGCAATCAGCTAAAATCCACTCTAAGTTTTGGTTTTTTAACCATTCCTGTTTTCAAACCACTGATCCATAACTTACATGCTTAACATTCACTGACAATAATAACCAAAACTATGTTAAAGATTAAATTTAAAAACTACTTGAAAAGAATCATAATTAAAGACAACACATTTACTTTTACTCAGTCAATAACAAAGTGATCAAATAGTCTGGCCACAGATGTATTTATATGTTTGGGGAAGTTCTAGAAATGTTGCAAATGGATTGTTCTGAAACTGTGCATAATTATTGGTAGAAAAACAGTTTGGGGGAAGGGTTCATAGCCGTGTCCTCTCCAACCATCATTCCCTAATGTGATCTAATTTTGAAATATCTCCATTAACGGTGATTCAAATTTAACATTTATGGTTTCATAACTAATGTTTCAGATTTGTACTTTACTTGTATTTTCACCATTACTGATTATTTTTTAATAGCCCTGAACGTCCCAGCATGTACCTCTGGGGGTATATGTACCACCTCCAGAACAGATGAAGTAGACTCTAGAAAGCACCTTCTTTTCTTTTTCAAATTGCCCAGGAATTACTGGACCACCTTACCCTGTCCTTTGTTCTGCCTCTTCTTATATGTCTATAACATTTTTTGTTCATACAGGGAATGGAGAGATAGATGGCCTTTGGGCAGGAGTCCACCATCCTCCTGGAATGCCGGCGTTTTGAATAAATCTGTTTTTCTTTTCACCAAACTTATCTCTCCATTATTGGCTCATGAGTGGCAGACAACAGACCTTAATCCAGTAATAGGATTCCTCCCCTCCAATCAGGGAAGTCTCAGTCAGTGAGCCAAAGTGGAAATGTTTATCCCTATTTCTATCTGGTTTCAAAGGAGACAAACAGTTGTAATCAAAGCTAATCTGGCTTTGTCAGCAGGTTCAAGTTAAATAGAAAGGTCTGTGTTGGGTCTTATACAAAGGAGTCATAGCAAACTTATGAGAGTCATGAGAAGAGGGGGACAGTGGGTCTTATCTAACTAATGTGAAGAACAGTGATTTTTTTGAGTTAAGCTATTTTCTATAACATGGAAAGGAGGCCTGGGGTAATAAAAACTTAGAGGAATTGCTTAACCATCACTTTTGCAGAGCATGGGACACAGGTAAAGTTCAACATTGTCAGCAAAAGGGCAAGAAAAAAGAGAAAGAAGAAAAAAACCAGATTTCTATTTAGGAACATAACATTTTTTTGCATGTTATATTTGCTCAAGTTAAATTTATTTTACAAACTAAAGCTTTTTCTTTGTGTTCCCTTAATGTCTTAGATTTCTATTAAATTTTAAATTTGATTAAAAAATTTTAATTTTAATTTGACTTTGTTTCTTTTATGTTTTATACATAAATCCATTACACATCCTATAACCAAAATGCACTTAAAGTATCATGTTTTGACTTGTTTATTTTCTTAACATTCTTTTCCACATGTAGTCTGAATCACTATGAATATTTTATAAGTAAAGTTAAATTAAATCTGTACAAAGAGGGCAACATTTTCTTAAATAACTAGCCCAATATCTTCATTTGTTCAAATAAAAAAACTTTATGTCTATAGAGCTTTCCTAAGTTTATACAATTAGTTCCTTGGATTGAGGGATAAGAACTCAGCTTGCTTGACTCCTACTGTAATTCTCATTGCATTGCATTGCATTGCCACAAACCTTCAGTCACATTTGCAAATGAATGGTAATATTCTCTTAATATGACCATTAGAACAGATTAAAACTAAAGCAGAAAGTTCTTAAATGATAAAAAAGCTATTTTTCATTAAAGGATTTAGAACCAAAACCTAAAAATCAGCAACACTATAGAAAATATGCATAAAAGAAAAAAATACAACGAAGATTGTAGACCACAAAAATAGTGACAAAAATAAGACCAAGCCAAAAGTTTTATCACTTTTAACAGATTAATATCAGCTTTGATTTCCTAAACACTTGATTTTAAAGTTGTTATAATCCATCCTAATATTAGCATAAGATTGCTCATCTAGAGTAACTCCGAAGTTAAATCTGAGGTGAAACTGCTTGGACAAGAGTTGGATGGCAGCCAGAGTTGATCTAGTCAGTTTCTGTAATGGCTTTGTGTACCTAATGCTAATTAGGTTTAAAGTCAAGTAAAGGAAAAACCCATGGTGGAGGCATGGCAAAACCACAGTGTTAATTTATTATAATTACATTATAATGACGCTGGAGGTCAGGCTAAAGACAGGCTCCAGCTGTTTGGCAGGTGCCAAAAACTAGATAATTCTGGTAGAATTTTACTTCCCTCTTATTAGGACATTCTAATCACTAAATTAGTCCCCAGGGGTTGGCCTTGGTTGTTTCTGGGGAGTGGACATAGCTGGTGAAAAGCATTGATCATATTACCTTCTGCCTTTCCTGTGGCTCATGCCTAGCCTCTTACCTAACAACTTTGCATATTTTAAATTACAAATAAAATATTTTTAATTCAAATATCGCCAGAGTTCTGTAACTTTTAAATTTACAAACCTTTTTTTAAAATTGCATGAGTATAAACTTATAAACATCTGGTTTGTCCTTTTATCAAAAACAATTTCAGAATGTAAACTAGTTGGGATGTCAAAATCACAATCAAGAAGGAGTTCACAATACAATTATAACATTTTTTTTTTTTTTTATGTTTTACTTTTCCTGGCTTCAAAAATGACTTTAAAAACCTTAAAAGAGTGCTTTCTTATCTTTACAATAAACTAATTGCAAAGGTTTTCCCAGCAGGGATTTTTACTGTCTTTGGAAGGTGTTCATATATCCGATTGAAAAAAAAGTCAGATAAAAACTGTAGCCAACAAAGAAAAAAATTGAATTGTCCATCAATAGATATGTTCAAGTTGATCTGAGACAGCAGATTTTATATATGTTATAAAAGGGATTCAAGAATTTATTAGATATAAGCTTTATAAAAGCCAAGGCTTAGCATGATTTATTCACTCATGTATCCCAACTGTCTAGACTAATACTTGTCATAAAGCTCAATAAATACTTAGAAAATAAGTGAATAAATCAGCCAAAAACTTAGACTTGATGGTATTTAAATTTTAAGTATTATACATACAAGAAAGATAGCTCCATGAGTCTTTGCCATGGTCCCTGTGCTTTATCAAATCTTGGTCTGTCCCTCCTTTAGCCCCTTCATGTCCAATCTGCAGCCCAGGTGGCTTTGAATGTGGCCCAACACAAATTCTTAAAATATTATGAGATTTTTTGGTGACATTTTTACCTTATTAGGTATCGTTAATGTTAGTGTATTTTATGTATGGCCCAAGACAATTTTTTCAATGTGGCCCAGGGAAGCCAAAAGTTTGGACACTGGTCCTTCAGCCACACCCCTGTTCACACAGTGAGAAGTGTTCAGGCCACGTGGTTGTACTACCAAGAGCCCATGGCACTCCCTCTGAGAGCACACTGAAGATCCCCTATCCAAGTGGAGTAGCCCCTACCTCACTCCTCGGAGCTGCGAGGGCCTTTCCACCAGGGAAAACTGAAAACTGGCTGTGGCCGAGGAATAGCTTTCTGTGTGGTTAAGGATGATGGCACCGGTACTTGTAGATATGGTATCCACTTCTGTGTGAATGAAACCCTCAAAGTACAGGCCTGGGCAAACTGAGACAAGAAGGGATGTCCCATGGGCTAGAGGCTGAGGGTCCGGAGCTGCCTCTAACTACGTCACCAAATACCAACACAGAACTTTAAGGAATCTGAAAATTCTATATTGGACCTGGCCTTCCGGGACATTATAAATAAATGTTTACCAAAGAAGATGGAACATGTTTTATTTGACAAATAGTTAGCTTCATTTATCACTTTTTAAGTATTTACACACAAGGCATGTACCTGCCTTGAATGTTAGAGGTGGGCCTGTACCCGATACTTATTTCTTCCATTTACACTGAGGATGAAGACATCAGAAATTAAAAAAAAAAAAAAGAAAAACCTAGGTGGAAACTCAGTAAGGTGAGTTTAACTGCACATGGATTTGGACAGATACTAACATTATTCTTCAATAAATCTTTTTGGGTTTCTTCATGCCTAAGGAATAGAATCTTAAGCACCACAATCAGGGGTTCTTGGGGCAGAGCTACCAACAAACTTCAAGTTGACTAATTACTTCAATAGATTGTTGAAACTACAGATTCCCAGATATCAGTTTCAGAGATTCTAATTCAATATGTGTGTGTAGAACAGGAGTGAAAGGGATGGAGTGTGCACACGTTTAGCACACATCTCAGATGACACTGATACCTATCACCTGTGAATCTTATTTTGGAAAACACAATAGAGAAAGTAATAAATGGTGATACTTCATTTATTTTTTGTTTGGGCCTTAGGCAAGAAGATTGATCCCAAATATTCTTGATGACAACATGTGGTCCAATTCAGTTCAACAGTATGAGATACCACATTAAAATAGAAGCCAAATCTTCCGTCAGAATAAAGTGTGTACTTGCCTGGAAGGTTGTCTTTGGTCATTTTTGGAGAGGGCTATAGAGTATTAAGAAATAAAAGATCAGTATCAAAGTATAGTATTTAGGAAGGAGACATAACTCTAAGTATGAAGTAAGAAATGCTGAAGCCTGAGCAAGTACTGAACAAACAATATTTTCCCATTATCGTATTTGGATTGTCCTCAGTGTTTATAGGATCTTTTGGTTTCTTTAGTTACAATAGTAGCAATAATGAACAAGTATGTTCAAAACAATAGACTCTTTCTGCTCTTAAAGTTTGCTATTTTTGTTCATTAACTATATGTTTTCAAGCCAAAAACTTTTAATCAGATTTATATCAGGATTTGAAAATCAAGGTGAAAGAGCCTGGGGAGGGGGCTTCACATCTGTAATTAGAGCAAAATTATTATGTAAAAAAGACTCTACTTTTTAACTTTTGCTTCTTCAGTTTTTTTGTTTGTTTGTTTTGTTTTGTTTTTTGCTTTTTGGTATGTGGGCAGCTCCCTGGCTGGGAATCGAACCCAGGCCACAGCAGTGACAGTGCCGAAGCCCTAAGCCACTACACCATCAGGGAACTCCCTGCTTCTTCAGTTTTATACAAACCAATTTCTCAATTTTCATTCTAACATACAAATTTTTATAAATGTGTACTATTTGAAAATATAGGTAAAGTGATCAGCTTGAACCTGGCATACTTCCTGGTCATGTTTCTGTTTTCATCTCTTTATATTTGTCTTAAAAGCTTATTAGCCAAGAGGTTAATGTGATTCACTTAGAGTTTCTGAAAATGTTTAAGGTTTGTATGTCATCTTTCAGAAACATTGGAGAATGTAAAGCACTCAGAATATTAAACACATGACTCTCCATTCCACAAAATATTTATCCTTCTATTTGATACTTAAGTCATTCATATTTGATTCTCAATTTAGATGCTAAACTAAACTGTCCTGAGGTTGTATAACAATAATAAGTTGTCATAATATAAAGTTATATTGTTATAATATAATTATATATTACATATTAACAATCATAGTATAATATATTAAACTATACTATAATGAAAATTAGCATGCATAAATTATATAATAAATTGTTATATAAATATAAATTATAATATAAAATAAAGCATTATCTGTTATGAATAATATTACAATATTAATTATTATAAATTATTATATATTTTATATAAGTTATAATAATGTGGCAACATGTACACTAGTAACTTATAGTAATATAATGTTATAAGCTATAACATAAATATTCATGTATATTACTTGTTTATTATATAAGTATTATAATAGTAATGTTATATGTAATATAATAAGTTGCAATATATAATAAGCAATAATTAATGAGGATCATAATAATGATACCTTATCAAATGCCTTTGCTTACATGAAGTTGGATTTTTCTTCCCGCACACACAAAAAATCACCTGACAGTATTGACTACTTAGACTTGCAAATATTGAATAGATTCAGTATAAACTTTTATCATTTGAAAAAGCCTGTAGAGTCACGTCCTTTATTTATATAAATCTCTCACAAATCTCTAAAACTTTCACATCTTTTACAGGTGAGTCATAATGCTTCCCAATTTTATCACTTGGGAAAAAACTCACTATGCTGTAGTGACAAAAATGTGCTTATAGTGTCTGTACATTTAATTATATCCTTTAATTTGTTTTTAGGAATCTCATTAGTTGGTATACAAATACTATACACCATGCTGTAATCACTCAGATATTTTAGATTCTCATGTCCTTTATATAATTAATATCTTATTTAAGAAATGTGAACATTTGGAGAAATTAGAATATGTATACCTAGAATTAGTAATCAATTGTTATTGTTTTAAAGACTTTTAAGTACATAAGTACAATAGAACTTTTAATTGTTTATTTCTAGTGTCAAAAATTGACACTAAGATTGTTAAAATATTCCTGTTGTTGGACAGATTCACGCTTCTAATAAGAAGTAGAGTAGAATCTTCATTGGGTAGTATCTCTGACTCTGTGAGGGATTTCTTTTGAAGATAATGTGTATTTTGTTTGAGGATCTGAACATGAGATAGAGTTTCCTACCAAGGTCCTGAAGTTATTCATTCCAGTAATTTTTTAATGTTCATCTGTAACAGGCATAATTAGCATTACATGTGGAAATATCTATTCTGGCATCATTGGTTTAATACACTTTTAAGTAAATGAAATTTACTCAAGCCTAGAGGAATATTTTAGATCCTGAAAATAATTCATGTCTCATAATCTCTCCTTAACTTTTTAAAACATAAATATGACTGAAGTAAAACCAGAAGAATGGCATACTATCAGCAACAGCACACGCAACCTAGGCTCTTCCCAATATAAGACAACTATTTCAATAGCACATGATTTCTGCTGCATAAGTAAAAATTCAAGGAGGCCTTTTAGGTATGTGAAGCAGCGTATTGTTGGTGGTGTAAGATGAGTCTGAGCCTACTTGCTTCAATCCTCTGATTAAATAATTCATAACACTCTAAAAATTGACTCACAAAGATGATATTGTTTCATTAAGAAATCTAACAGTAAACGTAAAAGGAATCTCCAATCTTGACAAAACAAAAAGTGTAGTAGGAGCTTGGCTTTGGTTTCTATCAATAATTAGGCTGTCCTAAAATTATTCTTGAAATAAAACACTATGGTCTTTGATAAAGACCCAAAGTTTCCAACAGTCCTTTCATAATGCCATGGACAGTTTATTCTATTGCATGTGACACATTTTTAGATCTGATTAAGGAAATAACAATTAGTCTAATTTTTTTACATAAAAGCTAGTGTTTCTTAAGAGGTAATGGCATGTCTAAAAGCTGCTCTAAACAGTTGAGGCTATTCATATTGAAGATGTGAATTGATAAGTTCAAAATCTCTTTTTCCATCAGGATGCTCTAAGAGCTTTAACAGTCAGTAAGAGAATAAGTGGAAAAGTGCTGTAAATTATTAAAATTTAGTTCCTACATGCCTAATAAATTAAATGGATATTCAGTTCACTGCTCACAATTTAATTCAAAATGTTATTAATTTTATTACATGCTATGAACAGTTTCATTTAACTTCATTCTTCATCCACTCTGATAGTCAGTTATGTTGTTTTCTGTTTTCCTATGGTCAAACTTATAATTTCCTTCTATGTGAGGCATATTAGAATAGCTCTTTTTATGCTTCAATTTTTTTAGAAAAAAAGTTGAGTTTTATAAACACTAAATTATAATAGAATTGCACCTATAAAGTTGTAGTGAAATAAAGAGGATTTATTGTATTCACCATGTATTAGAGGCCTAAGAAGTTAATTCCCTACCTCATATTGTTGGTGGCTTCTCACGATAGATTCATAAACATGTTTGTTTTTCAAATCAAACCTAAATCTGCGTTGATGTCCTCACTCACTTGGTACAGCTCAGAGACATAATGTCATTAGTGACAGGCAGTGATGGGTAACTATTGATGCTTACTAAAATAGTTCTCTGTGTCTTAACCTTCATTAATAGAAAACCAGCAGGGAATTTATTAAAGTATTTCATGTTATTTATTTTTAACAGAACACTTTCAGGCTAGGAAATTTTGTATCTGCAGTGCTTGCTTTATTATTGCATTCAGCTCTCTGTTTAGTTATCAGATTATTTGGGATCTAACATCTGATCTAAACAATCTATTCACTCCCATCCTCACCAGTACCCATACCCCTGCCTGCTTTATTTTTCCCTATAGCACTTACACCCAAACTTTTATCTTCTTATTTCTTTACTCCTTTCTCTCTCAATTAGAATGAAATCTCCATAAGAACTGTCTCTATAAATTACCTGTTTTGTGCACTTGTCTCCTCAAATTATATAACATTATAAAATATATAGAGAGTACTCAATAAATATTTGTTGACTAGATGAATACATGCATTTTATATCCATGAAATATTTATTTTTTTTGAATTTTTTATATCCATGAAATATTTATTTTCTTGAATTTTTTTGAACAAAAATTCAAAAAAAATGGAGGACTGGTCATATAAAAGTTTACCTTTTATTTTGGAAGTAGGTGATCTTAAAGAGCTATATAAGATCACCTACTTCCAAAATAACCACCATTGACTGGTTATGTCTTGAATGGCTTCCTGAAAATTATAGACATTTGATGACAAATTTTTAAGGTGGTGAAAAATGCAGATATCCTAACATGTATTACAAGTTCACGTTATCTAATTCAATTATATTTAAATAGGATACTGACTCTGAAAATATCAAAAGAAGTACTTGCGGTGTACACTGCAGTGAATGCTGTTGGTGGTCTGCAAAGATCTCCTTTACCAGCCATGCACTGGTCCCCTGGCTGACAACAAATCAGGTATTTCTCCAGAGAATTGCACTCAGCCAGACAGAATCTCAGGAGACATCTTCCTCCCCTCACCCCAAATCAGCCAATTACTAACTGACTGAAGGAAGTCCAAATGTTAGGCTGACCAGATATACCATTTTAAACAGGACAGAAAACAATGATACTGCTCCAATTCAAACAGTATATATGGTCAGCTTAGTGTCACTGGGCTAAAGTCAAAGTGTCAGTAGGCTGACCTATGTACCATTTGAAATGACACAGTATCATTGTTTTCTGTCCTGTTTTGGTCAGTCTACCAAAAATTGATCTCCTTAAGGTGGGCATATCTTTGCCCTATAATTTGGTCTCTGGAGTGTCACTTACAGGATAAGACTAAACTTAGTCTCCTGCTGAGACCACATTCTTGTTAAGTTTTTTCCTTGCTATGTAGAGCTTTCCTCATTCCCTGTCTCTAGAGAGTGGCCCCTAATAAATAAATCACTGGGACAAGAATCATGAGAAAATCTCTAGTTCTGAGGAACCTGACTCAGAACATTCTCAGTCTCAACATTTTTGACTGATTTTAAATTCTTTGTATATTGGTCTAAAGTTTATTTCTCTTCTTTGTTTGAAGTTCTCCTATGATCAGAATTGATTCAAAGCATACGGTGGAGTTGAGCTATAAACTAGATACAGATGAACAATGAACCAGGCTGGGGTTCATCCAGGACAGTTACTGTAACAGTGTATACTAACAATTAACTGAAATTTGCCCAAAAATATCTTCCATGATGCTAAACATATATTATCTAGCTTTCCAGGAAACTGGTGCAACAAACACCTTGGCTCATATAGAATTATATTGGTATTTTAACTACCAGTTCATCAGAATGTCAGCTATTACTTAAACTACATCAGATAGATAGATAGATAGATAGATAGATAGATAGATATAGATATAGATATAGATATAGTCATGGGATGAAGAGTTCTACACAGGGAATATAGTCAATGGTATTGTAATATCTATGTAAAACATCAAATAGGAAATAGACCTGTTGGGGTTAACTACCAATTCATCAGAGAATACCTCAGTTAATCTGTAGATTTCCTTTGCCAAGTTTGTGTTCATAATCACTTCAGTGGTTTAGGAATCTAGTGCTGTAAACTACTGGAGTAGTGCCCCGAGGCACTGTGTCCTAGCACCCTTTGTATAAGATACAATTCTGCGGCCAAGTGAACAATCAGGCAGGAATCGGATGTGGTAAACCCCTGTACATTTTCCTGAGCTTGATTCTGGTGGCCTTAGTTCAAGGACAATAATTTTAGTTCTTATTAGTTTGCTATATATTAGAATCCCTTGGGGAATATCTCAAAAACAAAAATGTTGGGGTCCATCACCAAGATTTCTGATATAATTTTTGTAGATTACAGCCTAAGCATCAGTATTATTTTAATAGTCCCACAGATGATTCTAATTATGCATGCAGAGTTGAGATTCACTTCCTAGGATGGCTTTCCAATAAACAAGTGTGCATGAACTGAGGCTAGCCTTTCACTGATCAGGAGAACTTTATCTTTTAACCTTATCTGGAAATGTTCTGTAGTGTATGTTTAAGGTGTTCTGGTCATTCCATTGTCCAGAATTTCCTCCTTTGTCTACAATAGTTCTTCTCAACCAGGGACTTTTTGCCTTCCCCATGCCCATGTCATACCTCAGGGATATTTGACAATGTCTAGAGACATCTTTCATGGCCACAGCTGGAAGGATACTACTGGAATTTAATGACTAAAGATCAGGAATTCTGATAAACATTCTACAATGAAAAGGACAAAATTATCTACCCCAAAATCTCAATAATGCCAAAGTTGGTATATTCTGTTTTATATAACACATTTATTTTAAAGAATTATCTTTAAATTTAATGATTTTTAAGACAAAGTTATTCAAATAAAAGTCATTCCAACATGATTACACAAACTACACTAATCTAACAATGATTTAATTAGGCATTCAATTCTTTTCATGACTTTTAAACTTCTGTCCAATGACTGATGTACTATAGTAAGTATGCTTTCAAAAATCCCTTGTTTGATTGAGTCGATATTTGGACACCTCAAACTCTCTGGAGCATGCTTCTATTCACGGTTACCTCTTTGATTTGACTCAAAACAGAAAGAGTAAAAGCCACTTGTAACAAATCCTAGATAGAAAGTTACCAACATAACTCAATGTGCCCTCCAGTAATCTTTAAAGCAGATAATACATTCAGGTTTCAGCAGAAAATCAATCTCTTCATTTTTGTTGGAGTGAATTTACATTGCTTACGGTTGCCCACCTCTTCTAGTCTTCCCTCAGAGACCAATGTAGAGGTGACTTATGTCTCCTCCTTTGTACCCTTTCCTTTGCAGCACTTTGTTTATCCAACTCTGTGTATTTAGTGAGGTTTCTAATCAACCAACTTCTACCATGCTTCCCTCTCTCAACCACAAGCCTAGAAGTAGGCACATAGATCAACCTAGACCAATCTACTCCACCTTAAAGATGTTGTGAATGAAGACTCATGGGGCAAAACCAAAAGCACCTGAAAACCTTTCTTAGGAAGCCAGCTACCATGTGTCCTGTTCTTCTTCTTAATTTCCAACTCCTGTGATTAATACCATCTTTCCAAGTAAACATATTTTTGTGTTAATGTGAGTCAGACTTTTAGGGAATTTTAATTTTTTTTTTTTAAGCTATGTGGCCTTGCACAAGCTACTTACTTTCTCTAGAAATCAACTTTCTCATCTGTAAATTGGGAATAATAACTACCCAATAATGCTTCTGTGAGAGAATCTATGTAAAGCATTTCTTCAGAAAGTCTTGAGACAGAGTGAGAGCTAAATAATTAGTGCCATTGTTGTCATTATTGTGTAAATACACAAAATTTTCTTTGTATTTTGAAACTGGCCTCTTAATGTAATTATCTTATTAATTGTAGTATTTTTGGAGTTAATTCTCTGGAAGTTTCTAAGTGAAATAATTGTATTGTGTTATGATTACAATAGGAATTTAATTTTCCTTTCTCTCTCTTATATTTTAATCTAAATGATTTTTTGAGAGTTTTAAAAGTTGAAACTTTTACAGCTTTTAAAAATTATTTTTGCATAGTTGTTTGTAAAATATAAATTAAAAGTCTAAAATTTCAAGTTTTTCTTAAACTCTTTAAACTTTTTAATTATAATTATTATTTGTTGGCAACCCCCTTCCATGGAAATTATATTAACTCCATTGTCCATCTCTCAAATTTTTTCTTGGATCTGGGTTTTTTTGTTTGTTTGTTTTTTCTTACTTTTTTTACTCTCTGTTCTAAATTACCTTAAATTTATCTTCTAATCCAATAAGTTTTGTGTAATGCGCAAATAAATTCTCCATTAAAACTTTATTTTGAATGGTATTGTTTCTTTAATTCATTCTTTTCAGATACATGGTTGTTAATGTTCCATAATTGTTACATTTTCATATATGTGATGTCCTCTAATAGTCAGTAGAAAGTCAGAACATTCACAATTGCCCAGTGTAAATGAAGCCACACTCCCAAGGGTGTCAGCAGAGACCATATAGAGAGCAGTAACAAGGCACTCCAACCCCTCTCAGTGAAGGTGATAGCATCAGTGGCTATGTAGGGTGCCAGTCTTCCCACATTGTTCCAGTACTAGTAAGGGGATCCTCCTCATCTCTGGTCTCAGCAAAGACCAACTGAGGAATCTCCATGTTTACCCTAACCTGTATGTAATGAGGGGGCACCTTTCCCCTACCTTAACACTTTTCTGAGCAGGAGTACATTCAAAGAAAATCAAATAAAGCAAAAGATTTAAATAAAATGAAGAGTTTAATTACGTATTACCCAAAATATTCAGGTTTGAATAGAAAATCACTTGTCATACTGGGAACAAAAAAAAGTCTCAAGGGAAAATCTCAAAAAATTACCAATACCAGGAAACAGGGCATATCACTACTGTCAAAAAGGAAATAAGACAATACTATGAATAATTCTGCACATGTAAGTTAGACAACTTAGATGAAATAGATCAATTCCTCAACACCAGAACTCACTCAATATGAAATGGATGATCTGAATAGATTGGTAATTATTAAGGAAATTGAATTTATAATTTAAAACTTCCAGAAAAAGAAATCTTCAAACTTAGGTGATTTCACTGGAGAATACTGCCAAATGTTTAAAGATGAAAGACTAAATAAATTATTTCCCCTTAGGACTAGGGATACTTCAAAGATGACACTCTCACTAATCTTATATAACACAGTAATAGAAGATTTGAAATAAGGCAAGTTTTAAAAGTAAAGAAAAAGTATATGGATTACTTAAAAAAAAAGACCTATTTTTATGTGACACAGTTGTTTTTGCAGAAATTTCTAAGAAACCTAAGGGGAAAAAAGATGATGGAACTAATAACTGGGTTTAGCAATGTTGCAGGATACTCTATCAACATAAAAGATAAAAATAAGTTATGTGTCTACATACCAGCAAATTAAAATACAATGCCATCTATAACCTCTTAAAGAAGAAAGAGAAAGAAATAAGTATAAATCTAACAAAACATGCACAGGACTCTATGCTGTAAACTACAAAATCTTAATGAAATAAATCACAGATGATCTGAATAAATGAAAACACACACTGTATTTTCAAAAATTGGAAACTCAACAAAATAAAGATGCCAATTCCCACAAACTGATACACACATTTGACAAAATTTCTATCAAAATCCCAGAAATATTATTTGTGAATGTAGACAAGATTTTCAAAAATGTATGTCTGAAGACAGATGAACTAGGAAAGCTAAAACAATTTTGAAAAAGAAAAAAAAAATACTTACTGTATCACTACAGTCTTCAAGACTGTGAGGCATTGATGAGGAATAGATATGGGTCAGTAGAACAGCATCAAGAATCCTGAGGTAAGAATCATAGAGATATACTTAATTGACCTTTCAACAAAAGTGAAAAATTAATTCAATAGTGGAAGGATAACAATTTTAACAAATAGTATTAAGACATTTATGCTTCCTTGGGTAAAAAACCACATAAATAAAACATTGATCTCACAAAAAAGTTAAAATAAAATGTAACTTATGAAGCTATAAAACTTTTAGAGAAAAAGAATTTTTTTAGAAAGAGTGCAAGCGAATATCATTGCAATCTAAGGCTAGGCAAAGTGTTCTTAGACTTAATAATCAAAATAATTTTCCATAAAAAGAAAAACTGATAAATTGAACTTCATCAAAATGGAAACCTTTTATTCCACAAAAGACCCTGTAAGGAGGTTGAAAAGACAAACTACAAAGTGGGAAAATATATCTACAAACTACATGTCCAACCTAGGACTAGTATTTGGAATATATAAAGAATGCTCAAAATCCAGTGGTAGAAAACATAATCAATCTAATTGGATAAAGGAGAAAAGACACGAGAGACATTTCACTGAAGAATATATGCAGATGGCCAACAAGCACATAAAAAGATATTTAACATTATCAGCCATCAGAGAAATGCACATTAAAATCACACTGAGATACAATTACATGTTTTTCAGAGTGGTTAAAATAAACCACCATGATGACACTAAATGCTGGTGAGGGGACAAAGAAACTCCATCACTCATACATTACTCGTGGCGAGGTAAAATGGTACAGTCACTGTAAAACCACTTTGGCAGTTGGTTAAAAATTAAGCATGTAACTATCATATTATCTAGCAATTACACTCCTGGCATTTATTCTAGAAAAGAAATGAGTAATTATGTGATTGCAACAACCTGAATAGGTCTCCAAATAATTTTGCTGAATGAAAAAAAGCTATCTCAGAAGTTATCTCACAATGTAGGATTCCATTTATTTAATGTTTTTAAATAAATTGTGGTTTACATAATAGAATATTATTCAGCCATAAAAAATGAAATCTTACCATTTGTAACATGGGTAGATCTTAAGAGAATTATGCTAAGTGAAATAGATTAGACAGAGAAATACAAATACCAAATACAAATATCCATATGTGGAATCTAAAAAACAGCTCATATATACAGAGAACAGATTCATGGTTGGTAGGGAGGTGGAAGAAATGGGTGAACCATTGTTGTTATTAGCTTAAATAAATCAAATTATAAAGTTTTGGAAATGAAAACTTACAGAGATACAGAACAGAATAGCAATTGCCAGTGGTAAAGCTTAGGGGGGGGGGGTGATTGTAGCTACAAAAAGGCAACAAGAAGGACATTTGTAGTGGTAGAAAAGTTGTTTATCTTGACTGCATTGATGCCAATACCCAGTTGTGGTATTGCACTAAAGTTTTGCAAGACATTATTATTACCACTAGAGGTAAGTGGATGAAGGATGCATACATAAAATCTCTCTGTCTTATTTCCTATAACTGCATGTGAATCTACAATTACCTCAAAATAAAAAAGAATGTGTAGTTAAATGAAGGAATGGCCTTTCAAAAATACCAATTACAAATATAATGAAAATTATGATGTTCTAAGATTAAAGACTTAGTGTTATGTATCATTCAAGTGCCCATTAGTGAAATAAAAGTTTCATATGTATAAAATCCTCATCTAATGAATATTATTTGAAGTGGTTCACTCCGTAATAACCTAAATTCATATCATAGACTTTGCTAACTTGGTGACAATGAGAAATTCTTTACTACACATTCTTTCAATGACCCTCATCCATACTAACATGTAACTGATTATGTGCTATTTATACTTAATTGGAGAGGAATTACTGCCCCAATGTTTTTAAATATCCTTCCTAGCTCTGTATCTGAACTTTCAGAGGAGTTACAAAAATAAAGTGACAGAACCCAAAACAATAACTAGGTGTTAGGTAGAGGAAGAGTGTAAATTTGAAAAAGTAAAGATATATGATTCTTCTCTTTCTCCTATAGAGTTCAAAACATTTTTTAAATTTTCTTACTAATTATAAAACCTGGAGATAAGCTCTGCTTTATCTACTCATATTGCAGGCAGAAGCATGATTTTGTCTAAGAGTATAGCAAGGAAAAATGATATTTCTGTCTTACAAGTTTTCTTATAAATTAGATATATGAGCTACAGCTAATAAAATCAATAACTTATAGCTAAACAGCTAATAAAGACCTGTAACAATCTTATAATTTGCCAAAACACATTTTCAATAACTTGAGTAAAAATGGTTGGTGCTACATGAATATAGATGATTAAAACAAATATTAACCCAGTAATGGGAGGCATGGGAAAGTGTTGAATTTATAAAAGCATCTTTTAAAAAATTGTGTAAAAACATAGTTAAGATATCAAAAAGAACTAGAAAAAGTACAGAAATAACTTTCTCACATGTTCCAGAAAAGTAAAATCTAATTCATTTTTGTTCAAAGCAGGTTTCACAAAAGAAACACAAAGTTGCCATCTTGAGAGGAAATATTTGTCTAAAGGAACATAATAGAGATCTGCACAGGCAAAGAAAATGAAAATGCTTTGTCTACAACCAAAATTTATTCTCTTGTCATCACCACAAAAAACAAAAGAAAACAACAAAACTCCAAAGAACTGGTTTGGGCAAAATGTTATTATGGCAGCGTTGGATCAAATGTGTATTTAAAGATGGCTGTTTTATAAATGAAAATGCTTAAATCATTTTGTGGGAAAGCATACTGAACAGAGAATATTAAGTGTATGGTACAGTAAGTAAAGAAAATGGAGTAGTATCTTCACATACATGTATAATAAATATTCTCATTATAAATGTTTAAATTCTTTTAAATGATCAGCATATTAACTCTAAATCAATCATTATTCCTTCAATGGCTCCTATTTCAAAATTTTACCATGAAGTTTTTCTAATCCTTTTAGTAGTAGTATCAACAAACAAGAAAACTCAGAAATTTTTCACAATGATGCATTATTTTCTTATTTTATATAAAGTTTTAGTCCCTCTAGTAGTTAGAGTAATTCAAATACCATAAAACTATTTTAAACTTTCTTAATTTTCAAATATTTTTTCAGATGTTTTTTATCTTTAGTTTTTAAATATGTTAGCATCTGGCTTTCAATGCTTGAGCTTTTGCATATTTGTTTTTAAAGTATTTTGTTTTGCTGAACTATCTCTAAACACAAGTACGTTAATTTATGGATTCTTTTTCCCAAATTATCCATTCATATAAGTAGATTAAAATACACCTATTTTCACAAGGTATTTGTAGTAATTTTTTCCCTTGTTTTAACCTTCAATTGTCCCAACAAATAAAATATTCTGTATACCTTTAGTTCTCTATCCCAGCCTTGTATTTGGAGAACGCCCATTGTTCTCCTCCATCATCTTTAAACCCAGTCCTGAAGAATGTCGAGTGTTAGTTTTCTCTCAAGTTACAAGAAAAAATAAAGTGAATCAGACTAGGGTCTCGTCAGGGCAGTACATCATTTTTCAGCTAGTTCATACCAACCTCTTAGCAAATCCTTCACCCAGCTTCAATATGTATACAGACTATACTTTGATGGGAGAAATAATGCTGACAATGAAGAGTAATACCATATATAAAATATGATCATTTTATTCACTGGCCAGAAGACAAAGCTCCCAACGTAAGTTTTTAAGTCAGGGTATTATCTCTGCTTAAAATACTGAATAAGTAGCTTTTCCTACTGAAAGACAAGTCCAGAACAACTGAAATTCACTCTTTCTTTGAAAAATGGTCAAAGAACAAAGCATGCACATGCAAGGAGACATTGAGCCTGATTATACCCTCTAAAGTGAAAGGAAAAAAATGTCCAAATCCTGCACAAAGCAAGTATGTGGTCAGATAAGTATAACTGCTGGCAAAAACAATTTAATCAACCATTCTTCCTAAGATGTTTATGTGACTTCTGAGAAACAGTACTTTTCTAACAAAGATTAAATTGCTTCCACTGTGAGTGGTACCAGCTAGTCATACCCTGATGTGTCTTAGAAAAAAGACAAGGACTAAGACCAGTACAAAAGGAGGAAGGAAAAAAAGAAAGCATTGCTGATCAAACAGCTAGTTGTTCACAGCAGTGATTTTTTTAAAATACCCTTCTACATCTAAGCAATAAGATGCTATGTAACAATGTACAACAAAAACACTGCAGAAAATTGTTTACCTTGAAACAAACAAACAAAAGAGACTGTTCATTTCAAAGCAAAACTGCAATGCACAGCATTCTACAGCAAAACTCAAATAACTATGTAAGCGTTAAAAAATAATACTTTTGCACAATAGAAAAAAAATATTAGCTAGAGAGTTCTACTTTTGGCCTACTAAGGCTAAGTATATATTAAAGGCGAAAAGGAAAGAAAAATTAAAAAGCAGAGACCAGCAATATATGACAAGAGCTAAATTCTTTAATTCAGTTTCTGTAAGATCCCATTTAGATTTCAACATGAGACATAAACCGCCTTGGAAATAGTTTTCAAAATCATTAGGTCTACAAATTTTATGTAGGGCTTGCAAAATTTGCATGGACCAAGTCCACCACTATCAGTTCATGTTTACCTCTTTTATTCCTGCCAACCAATTCTAACTTCTATAGCTTTCCATGTAGTTAAAGAATATTCACATACAGTTTACATGCCCATAGTTGTGCTGTCATTGCTGCCTCAATGGCCTGAATTGATTTAGGCCACACACTGTTTCTGGTATGGCAATTTCTGTCAAATAAAAAGATTACGGTGTGTCCTCATTCACCTTATTCACCGGATCTGGCATCGTGGGACTTGGCTCTTCCCCAAAGTCAAAATGAACTGAAAAGTAAACTTTTTAAATCCATTCAAAGACATCAAGGTAGCTATGACACCACAACCAAAGGCACTCATGAAAGAGGACTTTCAGAACTGCTTCAGGAAGTGGCAATAATGATGGGATAAATGTGTTCAAAGTAAGGGAGAGTATTTTGAGGGGAGGTTTTGGCAATGTGTCTTTTACTGTAATAAATTTTTAATTTAAACATTCACTATATTTTTATCACACCTCATATAACCTTTTCTATATATCATTGCATTTTATTAGGTAATACTTTATTGAATTTTTTGCATTTATGTTCATACATTTTCTTAAAATAGCTACATCTCATTTTGGTATCAAAGTCATACGGGTCTCACAAAATGAATTGTGTTACATTGCTTCCTCTACAGTTTTGGAGGAAAAAATTAGTTAGAACTGTATTGTTTGAGTATAATTATTCAATGAAGACATCAGAACCAAGAGGTTTATATTATTCACTTTTTAAAATAAAGATGTTAAACTATAAATTCAATGTCTCTCATAGATATCCAGGTTACTAATATCATATTGAGTGTGATTTGGTCATGTGTATTTTGCAATAAATTTGTCCATTTTATAACAAGTTTTATATATATTGGATAAGTTTTATTTCTGGATGATACTTTTTAATATCAGTAGAGTATGTAGTAGTATCACTTCTTTCCTTCTCAATATTAATAATTTGTATCTTTTCCCTACTTTTTAATTACTGTAGATAGAGAATTATCAATATTATTAATTTTCTAAAGAATGAAGTTTGGTTTCATTGATTTTTTTCTACATTTTTGATGTATGTTTTGTTTTCAGTTTCAGTGATTTTCACTCTGCTATTTTTCAATTCCTTTCTATTTCATATTTTGGTTTCATTTGCCCTTCTTTTATTTGTTTCATAAGGTAGAATTTGAAGTGATTGATTTGAGATCATTCTTTTTTTCTAATAGGTATCTAGTGCTATATTAATTTCCTTCTAAGCACTGCTTTATAAGCATCATGCAAATGTTGGTATGTTTTGTTTTCAATTTTATTCTGTACAAAATATTCTCAAGCCTTTGAGTCCTTATTTGACTTATGGATTATGAAGAAGAATGTTATTGAAATCCCAAATATTGGAGGATTTTCAGAGACCTTTTGTTGATGATTTCTAATTTAAGTATATTATGGTCAGAGAACTTGTTTAGTATGACTTATTTTTTGTATCTATTGAAAACATTTTAATGACACTAAGTATGTAAACCTGTGTTATGTTGTTTGTTTGTTTGTTTGTTTTTTAAGTAAAATAGCTTCTTTCCAGAATTTAATGCAAAATTATAGATAAATCTATGGAAGTTAAGCCTTTGGGTTTTGTTTTTTGTTTGTTTGTTTTTTTTCTTTTTTCTTTTCTTCTCTTTCTATCACCATATATTTGTGTTCCTGTCCCTTTGCCTCCACCTCCTTCCCCACTTACCCTCAGGTAACTATTAAATTATTGACTCTGTCCATGAGTTTTGTTTCTTTGTAGCTTTCAATTTTATGTTAAAAATCAAACCAAATTTCTCCATTTCTTTATCTTATATTACCCACTCTCCCATTCCTCCTCCCATCTTAAAGAAGTCCCTCTAGCGTTCTTTGTAGTGCTAGTTTGGTGGTGATGTATTTCTTTAACTTTTCCTTATCTGAGAAGCTCTTTATCTGTCCTTCAATTTTGAATGCTCCCTTTGCTGGGTACATTATTCTTGATTGTAAATCCTTGGTTTTCATCACATTGAATATTTTCTGCCAATCTCTTTGGGTCTGTAAAGTTTCTGGTGAGAAATCAGCTGAGAATCAAATAGGTGTCCCTTTATATGTTACTACTTGCATTTTTCTTGCTGTTTTTAGAATTTTCTCTTTTTCTTTAACTTTTGCCATTTTAATTACGATGTGTCTTGGTGTGTTCTTGTTTGGGATCATCTTGTTTCGGATTCTCTGTGCAGCCTAGACTTGTATGTCTACTTCTTTCACCAGGTCAGGAAAACTTTCATTAATTGTTTCTTCAAATAATTTCTTGATCTCTTGCTTTTTCTCTATCCATTCCGGCACACCTATTATTCTGATATTCTCCTGCTTAAAACTGTCCTGAAGGAATCTCAAACCATGCTCATTTTTCTGGATTCTCATATCTATCTGTTCTAAATGGATGTTTTCTGCTGGCTTTTTCTGCAAATCACTGTCATGCCTTTCTATATTATCGAGTTTGGTGACTTTTATTCTGTTCTTTGTTTCAGTTAATGCAGTCATTATCTCTCTCTGGTCCTTTATAATGGATTGTAAATCTTCTTTAATGCTTGCTATCACTCTGTTGAAATTATCACTCAGTTCCTTAAGCATTTTTATAATCATTGCTTTGAGCTCGGTTTCTGATGGGTCATCTGTCCCCATCTCTTTAATTCTCTGGCTTCTCATATTTGTAACCTCTCTGGACCCTCCCAGCTGTAGATTCCTTTGTATTTGCTACTGATACTGCACAGGTGGAGGTCTGTGGGAGAGGGCATTTGCAGCTTTGTTTTCTTCCTGTGGCTCCAGGGATTGTGCAAAGAGTTTGGGCGTGATTGTGCCTTTCTGTCCCCAGTTTGCCCCATGCATGGATACTGCCCTGAGCCTTGAGGTCAGTTCTGTATGCTGGTCTTTCAATTGTCCTGGCTGTGGCCTGAGAAACACTTGCAAAGCCCCCGTCTCCTTCTTCTTCCCAGACAGAGCATTCATGCTGCAGCTCCTCACTGCCCAGGCTTTTCTGGAAAACAGAGTAAAGTCGAGCCACTGCAGATTCTGGACCAGTCGTACCTCCTGGGGCCAAAGTGAGAGGGGTGTAGTATCTCACACCCTGCCTCTGGACCCCCTTTCCTCTGTCCTGTGAACCAAGTGAGGCCTGGAGTGCTTTCTTGCTGCCTTCTTCCTCCTCCCTCCCCAAGCAGTAGAGTGTCTCTGTCTTCTTTTTATTTCTTCTTTGTTCAAACTTCTGTCCACCTACAAGTACCTTAATTCCACGAGTAGGTTTTTTAGTTGTGATTGTGTGATGTGTAGAGGGTCTGTGGTTGGGGTATAGGTGTTTTATTAGTTGTAATCGCTATAGGAGTTTTTCAGAGGTCCCTCTCACACCACCATTTTGTTGCTTCTCCCATACATGGGTTTTGACAATTAAAAAAAAAAAGTATTCTTCTGTTGGTGAGAGAATGTTCTATAATATATACTATAAGTTGATTTATAGTATTATTCAAATCTATTATCATCTTTCTTATTATCTCTTTATTTCTCTTATTGACTATTCAGAAAGAGATATTACTATCATTTACATTATTTGCAGATTTGTCTATTTCTCCTTGCAATTCTATTAGATTTAGCTTTATGTACTTTGAAGCTATTATTTGGTGCATAAACTTGTAGGATTTTTACATTTTCTTATGAAATTACTTTCTTTAATTATGGAATATTATTTATTAGGAAATGTACATTGTCTGATATCAAAATGTCAGTGTTCATGATTAATGTTAACATGGTTCATATTTTTTCCTTTACCTTTTCACCACATGTGTTTTTATATTTAAACTAGGTTTATTGTGGGGTACATATAGAACTGGGTCTCATTTTTATGCAATCCAACAATATCTGCTTTTTAATTAAGATATTCAGAATATTTATATTTTATATGATTGGGTTTAAATATACCATCTCTCTATTGGTTTTTTATTTGTCCATCTGTTTATTTGTTGTTGTTTCGTTTCCTCCTTCTTCTTTTGGATTGTATAATTTTTATGATTTCACTTAATTGCCTTTTTTGCCTCAACAATTATAAAACTTCATACTTACTTGCTGCCATAGGATTTATTGTATACATCTGAAAATTATCTGAATGTGGATTAAACTTATATGCTACTTCACATACATATAACAACTTTTCATAGAAGTTGGAAAATTGTCATTTACTATTTCTTCAAATGTTTTTTCTGTTCCTCCTTTTTCCAGAACTTTATCTATATATTTGTAGCAGAATCTAGGCCCAGCAGAGAGAAAGAATCACCCAAACACCAAAGATAGAAGAGGAAGGTATTTTATTCAGCCAGTGGAGCTGCGACAGACAAAAGTCTAAAATGGCCAAGCTCCCCAATTCATTCTGGTCCTTTTCTTTTATAGGACTTAAGAGACTTAAATGAGCAATTGTGTCACCTTTTGATTGGTGGAGGAAGCAATCATGTCATCTTTTGATTGGTGATCTTAATGCATTTTCGGGTATTCTTAGCGGGTTGTTACAGGAAAATAAGTCAGCAGAATCATCAGCTGAATCAGATAACTCTTTACAGCAGGGCCTCCTCTTTCATTCCCCCTTTGAGACCCCACATGGTTTTTATGTTAGGGTCTTATCATCTACATGCTGCTGTAGGGCTGATAGTGTTTCACATAGAACATGTGTGATGTGGCCTTTTGATTGACAATTGTCTCAATCACTTGAGCATATAGTTCTGACTGCTAGTGGGAGGAGACAGGAACAATCAAACATAGCGCGACAATGGCTAGCATTCCTTCTACTAGGGTTTTAAATCCTCCAAAGGCTGCAAACCATCCTCCCCCTAAGCTCTGAGGGCTCTATCCGCTCCAGGTTTGCACTGGAATGGGAGCCAATGTCTGGATTTTTCTTACTATGTCCTCTATTACATGCCCCTGGTCATCAATTTGCAGGCAGCAATTAGTTAAGTTGAACTCCCCACATACTCCTTCTTCTTGGGCCAGTAAGTAATCTAAGGCCAGTGTGTTTTGATAGACAGCATTTCAGATCTGAGTTTGCTGCTATGTTAAGAGTGTCAGTGCTCTACCTGTCTCTTTAGTTATAATCTCAAGCACTGCTGTAATCTAATTGTTTGGTTTAGCATGTAGATTGGGGTGTGATATCCCCAAGACCCATCCTCAGCCCATGTAGTGGGGCCATAATATTGGATTATTCTCTCAGGGGGCCACTCATTATCCTTCCAACCCCCTATGGTAACCTCTCTTCTTCAGGACAACAATGGGGTGGAGACTGAGTAACCAAGCAGTTCTCTGGTTTTCAGTGGTAGCAAGAAGAAGGAGGGTCTGATTATACCTATGATGCAGCTTCCACTCCAGTCACCAGGTAGGCGAGCAGATGCCTTATTTCCACTTATCCGATAGAGCCTGGCAAGGGCTGTCCAGTCCCTTGGGCCTCCTAAGTCCATCCAAGCTCCTCTTAGCTGAGTGAACCTATCCAGCGGATTTTGTTCAGTTTTGTTACTTCCCCACCATATACATTTTCTTGTTGAAACATCTAAGGTCTTTTGTTCTATGCAGGTTAGGTCTCCCACTGGTGAGGTGAAGGCCTTTCCCCACCTGGCAAGACACTATTGGCCTATAATCGAGGATTTCAGGATCCAAAAAGCATCACTTAGAGGAGGACTTTCATGGCCTGTGATATTTATCTCTTCATGAGGTAGCAATTCTTTCGCTTCCCATTGCTACTAATCTCCCATCAAGGTTCCTCCACACTCATAGCATGGTGTGACATTTAGGGAGTGTGTTATGCTCTCTGCTAGTCCTAAAAACAAATTTCTGGCATTCCATGGAGGCTGGGGCAGGGGTTGACCTACTTCTTCATAGAAAGACTGAAATATCTGGTGGGTTTTTGTAGGATGGTTCTGGATTTGTCCCTTGATGATTATTGGGACTTGGGGTCAAGTCCTATCCTGACTATTCCTAAAGTTACTTTTTGTCCTACCTTAGTAACACACATACACAAACTGCACTCTTCCTCCCCTTTTCCCAGAGTCCAAAGTTTAATCAGGATGAGTCCCACAGTGATTTTCCTCAAGCTTTGACCTTGCATTGACTAGCCAGTTCCCAGTTTGTGGCTAGAGCAGGGCATGTTGATCTCCACGGTGTCACCTTACAGGGGTTGGTAGGGTCTGTCTCTGCTTTCTACTGGGTTGGCGTAATCATCTTCAATCTGCTGTGGTGGATCCAAGCAGTTATTTCTTCTACTTTGGCTGTGGTAGGCATGGTCAGGAGGCTGGTGCAGGGACTCTTCCACTTCAGCTTAAGGGAGGTCAAGTTCCAATCCTTGACCCAGACCCGGTCTCCTGGAGAGAAAAGATGAACAGGTGTAAAAAGACTAACAGGGGCCCTGTCTATCACCCAAGTGGAGATCTTTCCTCTTCTTTTCCCTAAAGCTTCTAATCTTATAACTGTCTCTCCTACTTCTCTAGGGGTCCCAGGCAAATTGCAGAGGATTGGAGGGGGCCTGCTGTATATTATCTCATAGGGAGAATATCCTGACCTCTTAGAAGGAGTACACATAATCTTGATCAGAACTAATGGTAGGGCCTGTATCCACTTAAGCATTGCCTCCTGGCAGAGTTTACTAATTCCTGTCTTTAGGATTAGATTATATTTATGGGCTGTACCCTGCCCGAGCTCTGAGACTGATATGCCGTAGCGAGCTTCCACGTGATATTTAAAACTTTGGCAGTCTCTTGCACTATCTCAGCCGCAAAAGTTGGTCCATTGTCTAATCCAATCCAATGTGGCAACCCAAACCGGGAAATGATTTCTCTCAGTAGCACTCTCACTACCTCTCAAGTGTTTTCAGTTCTGGTAGGGCAGGCCTTTACCTACCCTGAGTACATGCAGACCAGAACCAGAAGATATCTGTCTCCTCTACACTGGGGCATCTCGGTAAAATCCAGTTGTTCATCTTTAAAGGGGGCTTCCCCATAGGACTGGATCCTGGGCGGCAGGGATGACCCCTGCCTTGCATTGTGCTGACTGCATACCACACAATGCTGGCTCACATTTTTAGTAAGAGTTGACAGAAGGGAAATGTAGAAGTACCTTCCCAATAATTTTTCAGTCTTTTCCTGCCCTAAGTGGGTGGCTACATGCATTACAAAAACTGTTGGCCTTAGGAGGTGGGGGATTATAATTCTCCCATCTGGCAGTTTTCTCCACCCTTCCCCAGCTTCTTCAGCTCCTCTTGTTTCATCCATTCTTTCTCTCCCTCCGAATACACAGGAGTCAAATCTGGTGCCCCTGGAGTTAGAGGGACCATGGTGGCAGCCTGGTGTGGAAGGGCAGCAGCTCTCTTTGCCTCAGTGCTTTGCATTTCTCTGTGCTTCAGTGGTCCCTGCCTTTTGATGCCTTCGCCAGTGGATAACTGCTACTCACTTAGGCTTCCATACAGCCTCCAGGAGCTGCAAAATCTCACCTGGATATCTTAGATACTTCCCTCCTGCTGTTAAAAGTTCCCTTTCTCTGTAGATGACCTCAAGAACATGGAGGGTGAGAAAAGCAAATAATGAGTTGGTGAAGATGTTCACCTTCTTCCCTTCACTCAACTCCAAGGCTTGAGTCAGGGCTATTAGCTCTGCCTTCTGGGCAAGCATTCCTTGGGGCAGGGACTTTGCTTCAATTACTTGAGTCATCAAATAGGGACCCCCCTCCTCAGCCATGTTGAACAGAGCTGCCTCTTCCTTGGAACCTACTCTCGGCAGGGCCCCCAGACCCTTTCCTTGCGGAGAATACCTGATTCCCAGCAAATGGCACACTGGTCGTACCTTCAAGGGGGCTTTCTCTGTTGACCCCTCTGACCTTCAGCTTCCTTTCCTCCTTGCCTAAATGATGGGGGTCTTCTTCGCTTATTCTTATTCAAAGTGGCAGCTATGAAGTCTGCTTTTCTTCTCATCTTCCAATTCTCCTCCCTCTTTCTTTCTCTTCTGATTTATGAAAACTTTATTTGCCACCTCCAGGAGCTGGGAAGCATTCATACCCCCAAAGCCTTCCAGTTTCTGGAGCTTTCATCTGATATCCCATGCTCTGGCTCATGAAGGCCGAATTTACCATCCTCTGGTTTTCCTGACTCTAGATCTAAAGGAGTGTAAATTCCACATGCCTCACAGAGTCTTTCACGAAATTCCCTGGGACTTTTATCCAGCCTTTGCATGATCTCGGTTACCTCGCTCATGTTCAAAATTATTAAAGTACAGAGAAAACTAATTTGCAAGTACTTCATTTTTTAACACATCCATCTCGCTTATAACAAAAACATGTATATTTATCCTTTTGCAGGAGTGGCTATCTGAGAGTGCCTGGAAAACTTCCAGTGCTGCTCAGCCACAAACCCTTACCTCCAGGGCAGCTAATGGTGAACTACAAGCTATCGAATTCTGAGTCTCTCAGGATATTTTTATTTGTTATATATTTGTTTGGTTGTGTGTGTGTGTGTGTGTGTTGTTTCTTGACTTTTTCTTTTCCAAAAGTGAACACAGTTTGCTAATATTTTGTTCAGGATTTTTGCATCTGTGTTCATCAGAGATATTGGTCTATAGTTTTCTTTTTTTGTGTTGTCTTTGCCAGGCTTTGGTATTAGACTAATGTTGGCCTCATAGAATGAGTTAGGAAGTATTGCTTCCTCTTCAATTTTTTGGAAGAGTCTGAGGA
>PVJL010012899.1:0-34801 GCA_004026885.1 Lyroderma lyra | reverse complement strand
GGGGGGCAGCCTCCCCCAGGACACGGGGACTCTGACCTGTGGATGTGGGGGCCAGGGCCCTTCTAGACACTGTTAGACACACTCACACTTCCTGTGCGGCCTGGCACATAGACCGGCCTGTGACCGCTGAGCTCATGCCACACCACACACTGTCCTCTCGTTTCTACTTCAAACAATGTCCTTTTTCCCTCTTTCAGTCCTTTGTCTGACAGTTGTCACCTGCACAGTTTTCCAAGGGGGCCGACCCACATGTGACTTGGACGGAACTGCACATGTTCTGTGAGGCCCAGTCTCTGCTCCCAAGCAGTCAAATGGCAGTAGTTAGAGGACAGGCTGGGGACAGAGCAGTGCCCAAGCCCTAAGCCTGTCCCCTCCGAGCCCGTCGCACCCAGAAAACCACCTGGCACCTATAGAGAGTGCTGAGGACCATCCGGGCGGCGGTGGGAAGCCTGACGGGGCCCTGGAGAAGAGGGGGTCGGACGCTCTCCCGCCTTTACGCTGCGATAAAACCATCGCACTTGATGTACAACGTGTTTTAGTTCTGCTTAGAGCGTCGCGGCACCCCCAGCCCCCAGCCCTGCACTCTTAGCGCCTTCGCATGCTCTGAGCCGCGCTTGAATGAAGCCCCCGAGACCCCCGCCGACCCACCTTAAGTGGCCTGACGCCTCCAGTGCCGTCACAGCGTGGTCCCTGCAGACGGCGGCAGCCCGCAGCCTGGCGGCCCGAGCGCGGCGCGCACACACGCCAGGTGCGGCTCGTTGGCCTCGCAGACTCCGGGCTCCGGCCGCGCCGAGTCGTACGCACGTGGGCGCCGCCCCGTGAGCACAGGTGCCGCCCGTCCCGGAGCTCCCGGACGGGCACCGGGGAGACGCTGGGCTGGGCGGCACCGTGCGTGGGAGCACGCGCCCGGTTCTCCGGCGTTCGTGCATGTGAGGTTGCTCATTAATGACCGTTTCAGACTGACCATTGAAATGACGAGATTTCCAGCATTTTGGGTTAAAGTATATTGAAATAATTTCATGTTTGTTTTTTTTCAAACAGCCCCTAGAACATTCAAAGCTACACGTGTGGCTCCGTACAGCTACGTGAGAAGCCCCGGCCAGCGTAACGGCCAGGAATGCGTGTCGGCAAACAGAGCCCGTGGGCAGGTGTGGCCCAGTCCCTGTTCTGGGAAATGAATGGCCCCTGGAATGGTCCTGCTCGCACAGTACACACTGCCTGTGATGCCTGTGGGCTACGAGAGCACAATGTACCTAAGCTACGTACCGCCTGGCACTCCACGGGAAAGGTCTGCCAGCCCCAGGCACGGGCGCTGGGTCCGGGGTTGCACTGCCCGGCGCAAAGCGATGGCTCTGCTCCCTGCAGGTGTGCGAGCTTGGGCAGTGTGTTTATTAACGTGTCTGCCTCAGTTTCTTGATCTGAAAGCAGGGACGAGTGCCCATCTCAGGGAGTCGTTACCTAGATTAAGTCAGTGGATGTGCGTGAACTTCTCAGAATAGCGCCTTGGGCGCAGTGGGTTCCCCACAGACGGCAGCCAGCGTCGCCTTGTGGCTGCTACGCATCACGAGTTATAATCACACGTTTTTGCTCCGTTACCTTTTTTCTACGCCAGGAAAGCAGGGACACGTTCTCGTTCCAGGTTTAACTGAGCACACTCCCTGGTGCAAGGCAGAGACGTTGTGTGTGTGCAATGAACAAGGTGCCGAGGGAAGTCATTGCCTAAGGCCACATGGCCCATAAGTGGGCAGGACTTGAACCTGGTTCTCCCTGCTGCGCCAGGTGTGGGCTCTAGACCAGCAGCATCCACAGCACCTGCGAGCGCCTTAGAACCCCGTGTGAGGCTCCACCCCAGGCCGATCGCATCAAAACCTCTATTTTAACAAGCTCTCCAAGAGCCTCCCGGGCAGGGCTGAGTCGGAAGGGCGCACCCCAGGGCCGATTCCCCGTCCAGACGCACCTGCTAATCCACTCAGCGAGTCATGAATGTAGTTATCAGTAGGGTGCTTGCTGAGCACTCTGTTTCGACCCCCTAATACCAGGGCTGATGATTTCTATTCAGCCCCTACGGGTCTGGGGGTGTCCAGCTTCTGCAGTAAATGTCACTGGGGTCACCTGTCTGCACAGACATCTGCCTCACCTGGCACAGCAGCCTCTGGGGACCAAGCTCGGGGAGGTGCAGGGGGGACTGAAAAGGCACGCCCAGGTGATCCCTTCTGGGCGCCTACCACAGCACTGAACCAAAGTACACAGCCCCCTCCCAAGTGCCTTAGCTCAGACACCGTTCTTGATTCTCCAAGTGAGAGCAAATCGCCTCCTGCTCACATTACAAAGCAATGAAAGTCCTGCCCGCACCCACCCCGTGTTTCCCCCTCGCGGCCTGGCTCCCACCCAGGTTCTGCGCGCTTCACCTATTAGAAATGGGTCCGGACGTGGCACCTCAGATGACCAGGGTGTTCGAAATTAGCACGCACTCTCACACTCCCATTTGTCACGGCAAGAAGCTGCAAAGGGCGGTCCTCGGATGAACAGTTTAAATGAGAAAGAGACTGATTAGCATAACTCTTTAAGGTCTGCACTCCAAACTCACAGATGGCCTCTGAGAGGCCTGATTAGGATAAATCTAATTAGTCAGGGGGTGTTCCCGGTCCCCGAGTCGAGTGGCCAGGGGTGGACGGGAAGTGATGGATGGACAGATGGGCACATGAAGCGCCATTCAGGTCGCTGGAATGCTCGTTGGCCGTGACGGAGCACGTTACCCCACTAATGATGATACGAGCTAGCTCCGCCCCAGTTTGGCGCTGCGACCTCGAACATGAACCTGAACTGCTGGCCCAGCTCTTCGCATGTGTCACAGGATTGAAATGGGCCCGAGAGCTCGGTGTGCTTGCCATGAAGCCATCCCTGCGGCGTGGGCTGCAAGGCCGCCTGAGGGCACGGGCCCTCCTCCTGGCTGTCACCAGAGGCTCAGGCCAGTGACCCAGAGCTTTTCAGCGCCCCTGTTCTTCAATGCGAATGTCCTAGGAAATGTGCTCTCGGGCCCCAAGTTCCCGATGTCACCTACTGACACGAGACTGCTGCCGTTCTGTTCAGTGGGGATGATGGGTACACAAGATCACCATCACAAGCAGCTTAGGAGCCTGGGTCTGAGGAAGAGAAGTGGCAAGTCAGGGCCCTTTCCTTGAAGGGCTCATGACTCAGTGACAGAAATGACATAATCACAGGCTTGGTGCAAAAGGAGGCCCCGACAGGTTTCAAGGACTCAGAGACCAGCGTGGAAGCAGTGGTTGTCCACGGGCAAATGTCACCGAGAGAGGTGGGGCTCTCATGGGGTTTGAGAAAAGGCGCACCTCTCTCTCCCCTGGGTGACCACAGCCACCTCCTAAACGTCTCCTGGCTTCTAATCTTGAGCCCCTACAGTCCAGCCTCACTGGAAAATATAAATCCGGTCATTTGACCCTCTCCAATAACAATCAGAGCTGACGTTTACTGAGCACGTACTATGTGCTCAGCACTGACCTAAGCACACTCCCTACATTATGTCACTTAACCTTCACAGTCGCCCTGCGTGGCACGTGCTAGAATCATCCTCAAATGGCAGACGAGTGCCTGAAGCACAACGAGGCTCCCTGGACCAGGAAGCAGAGAATTCAAAGGCACATCCAGGCAGCCTGCCTCCAGAGCTCAGCTTCTTACACCCCGCCACTGCTCTTCTGTGTGGTCCCTGTCCTCCCACCGTGCACGGACTAACGTTGAGGCACCCCCAATCTCTCCCGCGCCCACCGTGTCCCAGCACAGTCTCCGATGCTCAGCTTTGCATTTGTATTGTCCTCTGTCTGCCTAGAATGTTCTGCTGCTGCTCTCCCACACTCAGCCTGGACCACCTTGGTCCTCAGCTGTTTTCACTACCCTGCTTCCCACCCAGGTGACCTCATTCAAGGCTGTGACATTAAATCCCATCTCCGGGATAGCGCTCTAGCCTGGAAATCTCCAATGAGCTCCAGCTATGTGTACTCGGATCATTTCTACCACACCCCCTATTTCGTATCCCCAAAAGAGAACTGATGTGTAACTCCCCCACCCTACTTCACTCTCTCCAGCAAATATCACTGATCACCCAGCGGGTTACTCAAGCCAAAAGGTCAGGAGCCCTTGGCTTCTGGGCCCGTCTGTTCAACTCCATGACCACAATCTACCTGATCTCTTTCCAAGACACCTTGCCCAACGGCCTACTTTCCTCTACCTCCATCCACTGTGCCACCATCTCCATCATAAACACTGTGATGGCCTCCCAATTGATCCCCTTGCTTGCATTCGAACTCCTTTCAACCCAGCCAGCGTGAGCCTTGTCAGACTCAGGTCCTGTCATGCCCTTGTTTCAGGCCCTCCAACCCCGGCCTCGTACCCGGCCTGCAAGACCGCTAGGCCCCCGCCAGCCTTGGGCCTGCTCAGCGGAGTCCGGGCCCGCCGGCCTGCTTTCTGCCTCCTTCAGTTACGCGAGGGGCGTGTGAAGAGTGTGTATGGCTTCACTGGGTGCAGACATCACCTTTCTAACCATCAGTGTCTTCTGCACGTAAACTCGGGTCGCCCAAGCAGGCATTCATGTTCACACAGCGCGATGACAGGCCCGGGCAGTCTCATCCAGGCGCAGCACGCCAGCACTGCGCCCACGCCGAGAAGCCCGCGGACCAGGCCTCTCCCCGCAGGGCCGCCCCCCTGAGTCCTTTTCCTCCGCCTCGGCCTCAGCCTGACCCGAAATGCCCGTCAGCTCAGCCAGCAGAGAACATGTCGCTTCAGCTCCTCGCCGCCCGCCCAGCGCTTCACAAGTGAGGAGTAAGAAGCAAGAGGGGTGCGCCCCATCCGTCCGACCGGTGTGCAGGACCCGAAATGCGTGGTCACGGGCACCGCGTCGGGGCCCATCTCCACAGCGAGAGGACTAAATCTTTGGTGGGCTGCTGCGAGCCAGCTCTGCTTGTGCCATTAACCTGCCATGTTCCTGAATGTTCTCAGCAGCCCTGCGAAGTAGGTATGCTTAATCGATGTTCCACAGACACTCTGGTCTCCTCCAATGGAGACGCCACGACTCACCCCGAGACGCTGTGGTGGGAGTCACCGGGGGACACGGCACGTCAAGGCCGCACTCAGCCCGGGGGTTTGACACGTAGGGTTCCATAAATGACAGCTGTTGGTGGTGTTATTGCTTTGTCCTTGTTGCAGACGAAGAAAGAGAGGCTCAGTGGGCCACAGTGACCAGTCCGAGCAACAGCGTGACACAGTCAGAGTCGGACAGTGTGTCCGGACCCTTCTCTCCGCAGAGGGAGGAGGAAGGGGAAGTGCCCCGGGCCCAGCTCCCTCGGCTTCCACCTTCTCAGCCTCGGCCGAGGGAGTTCCAGTTACCCGGAGGTGGCCGGCGGCACACCGGCTCCGCTCCGCACAGAGGATCATGCAGTCGATCACAGAGCGATTCTGTGTTCTGTGCCAGGCCTCTATGATGCCATGTAAAGAGGATTCTTTGTATAACAGATGAGAATAAAGATACGTCCCTTAAAGACTAATCGTCCTGCCCCGAGTGTTCCGATGTCAGTCAGATTCTCCCTTCTCCAGGTTAAAGGCACTGGGGGTCCGGAGGGCACTCAAGAGCTGCATTCTCTGCCCTGCGGGCTGTAGCTCGGGATGCTACTGTGATACCCCCCGTCAGGGGGCCCAGACAAGCAGCCCGAGGTCTTCCAAGGGAATGGGTGTTCCTGGGTATGCGACGAACCAGGCAGAACGGCCACGGCACTGGACGGGGGGGCCTGGCAGACAGGGGACGCACAGTGTGCTCGTGAGCTGGATGCACCCCCAGGCTGCTCAGCTGTTCATAAAGCAGGGATCAAGTCCATTTCATTGCAGCTCCTCATTTCACCTTTAAGCAACCCCTAAGGTTTCCAGAAGAATTCTGTTTGACCTTTAGCTAAAGTTCAGCCTCTACCAAGCTACCAATTTTGGATGGTCTCTGGGTGACCGCTTAAGACAGATTTCACTGTAATTCAAAGAAAGGATAATCCCTGGCCAGGAATTCACAAAGGAAGCATCTTCACGGGTCTCCGGGATGGTGCAAATTATGGATTTAGTCCTGTTAATGAATTTTAGTGATATTTTCATTGTGCAACATTGATCACCGAAGGCGGCCTGGATGCATTTGCTGGATATTGAACCCAGGGCATCATTCTTTAGCTGCGCCCGGTCCCAAGTGAGGCTTATTGCAGTGCTCCCTTCTAGTCTGGGTCCTAGAGAAAAGAGGCAGCCGTGGGAGGGACGGGCCTTGGAAGGCTGTCACTGACCTAGGAAGTTACGACAGGGATGGTAAACCTGTCACTGGACCTAGGTGCCCGCACCCAGCGCGATGGCTTTGCGATGGGTGCGTGGGCTCTAGGTCTGCTCTAATGCCCAGCTTTCAGAGGCCTCCCAGTGACACCCAAGAGAGGAAACGTGGAGCGAGACTGGAGAGAGGAGCAGGCTCTTCCGAGTTAGAGTGAGGAATGGGGCCTTTGAAGCTGTTTACTCTGCCTGCTCGGTCTGCCTGTACATAGCAAGTACATGAAGAACCCCCCCGACACACCTATCAGAGGTTATTCTTCTCAAGCCTTCGATTACGTAGGTAGCTACTTGGTCGTGCACATCCACAAAGGCGGAGCTACTCCTGTCCAGAGAAGTGAAAACGGAGTCCCCGTTTGCATGGAAGTCAGTTCGTCCCACCCACAGCCGCCCCATCTACCAAAACAGGAGGAACTCAATGCCCGTCTCACTCAGCATGAGGGCAGGGTGTCCGCGCGTGCCGCTTCTCTGACGTCCCCGACACCGAGGGAACTCTCGGGCCCGACCAGCCTCTCAGACCACGGGCTCTCAGCTTTCTGCGTGCAGTTCGATCCCGGGATGCGTCGGATCCAGTGTCCCACGGTCTGTTATTGATCAGTGTACCGGAGGCTATTAGGTTTATTAATTAAAGGATAATTTGGGGGGGGGGTGAGTACATAGGGAGATAAATGTCTCTTAAAGAGACTCAGAGCCTGCAGGCAGGAGGCGTGCGGTAATTTATAAAGTGTTTATCTTCCCGGCACTTTCTCCCCCCCGAAGAAAATCATCCTGGCCACCAACCTTTGAAAACAGAGATGCTCGTTTTCTGGGTGGGCCCGGAAGCCAGCCACACCTGCTGGAGTACTGGGCTGAGGGCCCCACAAATGAACGTGATCTGCCCGTGAAGAGTCACCCGCAGGCCTCTTCCATCTTCCCCACCCCCAGCCACGCCATCAGAGCCCCAGGCGCCTGCGAGCCAGGGCTGGTTTTGAGCCGCTGCCTTTTCCGATTGGCTGCCAGGCCCTGGCCCTGACCAATCCTGGGACACTCAGAGGAAGCTGTGCTTCCCCACCCCCAACACACACGCCCGTGATAACACACTGCTTCTCAGAGGGAAGTGCGAGTGTCCCAACAAGGGTCCACCACAGCCTTGTCTCTCTGCCCTCACCGGACACCTGCTGGCGTCCCCACTGTCCCGCTGGGGTGTCTGACCCTCGGGCCCTGCTGACAGATAAGCCTCGGTCGTGGGCGGTGGTCTTGTGCTTTGTGAGATGCTGAGCAGCATCCTTGGTCTGCTTGATGTGACCCGCACACCCCTGGCCCTGCCCCGACGTGTGATGTCCACAAAGGTCTCCGGACATTGCCAAATGTCCCTTGGGCCACACTGCCCCCAGTTAAAACCAGGGCCCTCTGACAGGTGGGCAGTGACGGGAGGGAGCAGGAGCCCCCCTGACCCTGTCAGGAGCCAACGCGGGTGACGTCACTGTGGGCCCCTCTCACTCCTGAGGAATCTCAAGCCACCAGAATCGTGACCTGGGAGGTTGGAAGGGAGGCCAGGGGAGGGGAGCGGGGCTGAGCACAGGGACTACAAATCCGGTACAAGGATGACCGGGCTGACCCGGCTCATTCTAGAGTAATGGTCTAGGGGCCACATCATTTCGGAGACATTTTTAAGCACCTACGACATCTCTTAGTTGGTCAGTCAAGAAGTTCGATAGATGTTTCCTCTCTCACTGCCCACAGTCTCTCTCCCGGCTTTCGCCACCATGTCCTACCCCTGGGCCCCCCCACAGCCACCTTGCGATCCCCTTCGTCCAGCTGGCTTCTCACTCTCCCCCCACTCCGCCCCCGGCAGGAGGGTGGTCTTCCCGAAATGCAAGTCAGAGCATGCCAGCCAGCCAGCCCCTCGCTTCCTGGGCTCCCCCTTCTCCCAGGAGAAAATCCAAACCCCCGAACAGTCCCCGAGGAGGCAGCGCGCACTGCCTTTGTCACCTCATCCCTTCATGCTGGCTCTCGGCCTGACCGGCCCTGGTCACTCCCAGGGCGTGAGACACGGTCCGTGGTGGGTACACTGGGCGGTTTCAGGAAGTCCAGGGACTTGCTAGACACAAGGTCCCAGATAAATGTACCTGGGCCAGGTGGACGAAATGGAGAAAAGCATAATCCTTTCAGCTGGGTCTGGGCCACACCAAGAGGAAGGCAAAGTGAGGTGACCCGGTGACCAAAGTCAACGAGGATGTGAACCCACGTCGCTGGGTGACCGACGGGAAGAGTGGGTGTGAGGGACGTGGGGTGCAGCTTGCACGCCCGTGTCCCCTTCGAGCATCAGAATCTGACCTCCGTTGGCCACGGAAACGTCCCAGCTGGGTCCTGTGCCCAACGAAAGGACACGCACGCCTGCCTGGCCTTCGGCTTCCCTTCCACCGGGAGCGCTGCCTTTACGGATGCGCGGCGCGTGCAGGAATGTGTCCCCAGCCATTTCTGAAGTGAAGCGATTCCTTTCCCGCTGACAAATCTGACACTCAGCCTGGAGCTCCCGCTTGCCGAGGCGAGAAGGGAGTGAGCCCCGCGACGGGAGATGGCACCCTGCCCCAGCGTGGGACCGCGCGGAGCGATGCCAGCCGCCCGCAAGCACACATGGTGGCTCTGTGGCTCGTCGCTAGGCTCCGTGCCCTCCTTTGCAAGCTGCACGGCACCTTGTTGCAGACGGTGGAGACTGCCCCCCGGAAGCGCTCGGCCCCCGCACAGGGGTTGCTAACGAACGCCGTCTCGCCCGCGGGCCCCGGTCCTGGGGGGCCCCGGTCCTGGGGGGCCCCTGTCCTGGGGGGCCCCGGTCCTGGGGGGCTGTTAGACGCGGCTGTGAGCGCCCCTCGGACGTGCTCAGGCGCCCAGCGCAGACGCCGTGTGCGCAGCGCCAGAAATACGTCCACTTCGTCCACCTTTGTCGCCTAACCGGTTGGGGTTCGGGCCGCACTTCGCACCCCCACACAGTGGTGATTCCAAGGGGCGTTGCCAGCGGTGGAAGAGTCACAGTGGTGGGGTGTCGCTGTGGGTCAGGCACGTGGCCCCATTTCAGGTAAATCTCATGATAAATAGGGACACCTTCGTTTTACTGTGGGGACGACCGAGGCGGAGGCAGGGTCACTCGGGGGCTGACGTCTCCCGGACGGTCGGCGGCCCGGCCAGCACGCGCCCAGGTCCGCGGGGCGCCGAAGCCTGGGCCCTTCCCGGGCTGAGCGGGGCGGAGCGGAAGCCGGGCCCGTCCTCCCCTGAGCTGGGGGTGAACTGGCCTGCACCCCTAACACGCGGCAGCCACGAGCCAGCGGGAGCCGACGTGGTCACGGCGAGGCGGCCGGCTGAGGGGGGCTGTCACGCACAGGAGCGCACGCACGAGGACGGGGCGCAGACGCTTCCAGGGCCCGGGCTCCGCCTGGGAAGCAAAAGCCCGATTTTCTTTTCCCACAAACGGGGAAGTGATGGAAGGACGCACCGATGGGCTGGACCGCTGTACGGCCATAGCAGGGGCTACGGATTAGGTCCTTCCCGCACGCCAGGGACCCCCGAAGCACTCTGCGTGAAGGACCACGTCATCCTTCCCACTCGGCCACGGACGCGCCCCTGTGAGCCCCAGTGGACACACGTGGACACGCGTGGACACCGAGGCTCCGAGCTGAGGCTCCTTGCTGAGGTCGGGCAGCTGAGCCGGGGTTCAGACCGGGCAGCTGAGGCTTCGGCCTTATCCGCGACCTCCTCGTGTCCCCGAGCACCCCCTCCTGGCTGGCGTCTGCGTGTGGGAAGAACAAGGGGCCGTTTCGTCCGGAGTGAACAGCGGAGACTGCGGCCCGGGGCGCAGTGTGTGAGCAAGCAGCCCCGCCGGGGCGGCGGGCAGGGCCGGGTGGCGCTGCTGACCCGGGTGCGGCGTGGGCTCTCCTGGGCTCCGCGTCCCGGGCCGCCGGTCCCCCTCGGAGATGCTGCCACACGCATGCAGCCCGCCCCCCGCACTCCTCCCAGGCTCTGATCTGAACTCTCTCACGGCGGCCACGGCAGACAGTCGGGTGGGGCCGCCGTCCTGGAGCGCAAGGCCATCGGAAAGGCGGCCTGAACGCGGCCGTCCTGACGCCATCCCTGTGGCGGGTCAGCGGACACCCCACGGCTCCCGGGAGACGCAGACGCAGTTCAGGCTGGAAGACGTCCCTGCTCCCCTCACTCCTGCGCTGGGCTCCAGCCCCCCCACTTCTCCCACGTCTTCGGCTGGCTCCCCGCTGCCGCGGAGCCCACGCACGTGCTGTGCCCCTGCCGGGACCGCGCTCCTTCCCCTCCCCATGCGGTGGGAGGTCATCCCACCTGCCCTTCTCCGCTCCACTGTCACTGTCACTGCCAGCGCAGCCATGCCTGAGCCCTCAAGGGCGAGTCTCCCTCCTTACCGGGCGGCCCTTCCCTGCACAGCCCTGCTCTGACTCCGTCCTCACTTGTTCAGATGGGTCAGCGCTTGTGTCTCCCTTAAGCTCACCGGGATGTCCCCAGCACCCAGCCCAGGGCCTGGCTCAGAGGGGCCTCTCACAACCTGTGGGCGTAGCAACCTTTGCCGCTTAGGAAATTCAATGAAAAATACAGCAGCTCTGCAAGCCGCTAAAACGACCACGACAACAGCCCATCGCTTTGGAATAGTGCTGGACATCACCGGGCACGTTGCCCTGGACACTGACTCGTTTTGAAGCCCAGATGTAGGGGCATTTCCCTCTGCACAATTAATGTCACTGCATTAAAACACCGACTAGCTGAGAGGAAGGAAATAGCAAACACCTTTGTAACCCACAGTTTCTACGGTCAAAACTTGCTTAGAAAGGTGCTTTGAATGTATTTGATAGAAGCTGCACATTTCACACTCAGAAAACTAAAGTGGCTCCTACCGACTAACTCATTTAATCATTTAGTTGATTTAATGGAAAACATTATGCATTTTTCTCGTCTGGCTGCTAAGATTAATCCGTCCTATTCATTAGTAATCAAACACTGCAGGAAGGCTTCCATCTCATACTCACTTAACTCACTGCCTTGTATTTCAAAATTTTTCTAACAGAATTTAAATGCTATCTTTTAAATCGCTTGGGGAGTTTTTGCTTGGTAACTCCCTTTGTCACGTGGAAGACACATTGCTAGCTGTGACACAGATATTTATCCCCGAGTTCCTTTTCCGGGCCTTTCTGGTGGGCAGTGGAGTGGGGTGTGGGGAAACACGTCTGTGGAGGAGATGGAATGGAGACTCCAGAAAAATGATCCAGCTAGCTTCCGGTACCCCTAATTCACTAATATATCAGCAACGTGGTAGCGGCCCCCGAAATTCAGGCCCTCCGATGTCTTAGTGGGGTGTTATAGGCCACCTGGGAGAACGGACCCACCGACGATGTTAACCACGAGCATCTGGCTCTCACGTAGCGAAGAGCAGACGGCACCGATACAAGTGGGCTGCACGAACACGGCACCCCCGGCCGCCGCTCACGAAGGTGTCCCCCGGCCACGCCCCTGCCACCAGCAGTGTCACCCGGGGGCGCGGGCCCGTCTCCCAGATCCATCGCTGGCCTCAGGGGTGCATAAACGGGCGGCTAAATGCCTCACCACCCGACACACCTACGGGCAGGTGCTTCGCAGGACCGTTTCCATGACCCAATTTGCTACAAAAGGAGATCGATTTTCAGGCGTAGGTACAGTCAGTGGTCTCAAAGCAGCATCGCCCGATTTCCTTGCCGCCATTCCAAAAAGAGCCTTTCGTACCCCCGAAATGCAGACGCCAGCGCTGTGTACTAGGCATAAACCCAATGGTTTGAGGACGCCGGGTTTGGAAAATGGAGAAGAGCACTGAACTGGGGATGCTGGGAGGGTGAGGACCAGGGAGCCGACTGGGCGCAGGGACATGACACATCTAACGTGGCACTCGAGGGTACGGCCATTGAGGGACAGAAACAGAAGGTGGCCTGATGCTTCCTCTCTGTTTCAAGGTGTTCTCCGCCTTCTCTGTGTGCGCACGCGCGTGCGTGCGCGGAAATGAGTTCATCTGAGTTCCTCCGCGCGTTACTGACCGGTGTGAGAGGGGGACACGAGACGTTTCCATTTCACAGCTGGGAAACCTGGCACGCGAGGCTTTAACACTGGCTTGGGGACCTCTTCCTTCTAAGCACGTGCCAGGGGATGGTGACTTATCATTTGTGTAATCATTCGTTCAATGTGTGTCCCCCTGTCCTGTCCAGTCGCTGCAGACCCAGCCCCAAGAGGGTCACTGCCACAGGGCTGGTGGGTGCTCGGTACACTGCTTGAACGGATGAACCTTATTTTCCTGGGTCATTCCTGCTGGAGCCCTAGGAAAGCATGGCTAGACTCCAGGTCGGCCTCCTGGGCTGTGGTTGGACTTCTAGTCACCTTTCAGGGTCCTGCACCGATGCCAAGCCCTCTGGGAAGCACGGTCCTTTCCCCCGGACCCCTTCGGGGCTACAGTAACGCATTGTGTCCACTCCTCCATGTTCTGTGTACCCGGATTTCCTCCCGCTGCCTGATGCTTCTTCTAGAAAACACTTCATTCCTCACCTTTCAGATGGGGTTGGCCTCAGGTGTGAGCTCGGGGTCCAGATCTGGTCACTCGGAGCAGCCATCCCTCTGGCCACAGTCACTGGTCTCACAAGGGGCATGTCCCTCCCGGGGCCCAGATCCCGTGCACAAACATCTCGTAAGCATGTCTGGGCCAGTCTTTCCCCACTAAGCAGGGAGGCTGTAAGCCTCAACCGTCTGGAGATCACGTCATAGTCCCTGGGGAGAGGATGCCTGACAGAAGGAGGGAGACACGGAGCCCCGATGCCACTGCCCGTGCCCCTGCGTTCGGCTGTGCCTGTGTCACCCCTAGCATCAGACTTCGGAGGTACATGAGCTAATTCATTCCTGCTCCCTCCCTTCAAGCAGCTTAAGTTGGGTTTCGGTTGCTGGCAGTCACAGGAGCTCAGACTCGTTCCTGCAACCTCTGCGCCCCGGGAAAAGCTGGTTGAGTGACAAACCCACACACTTCTAGGGCAAGGACATTTCCGCAGGGGCCATGTGTTCTGCAGGGGAAATCAGCAACAGCAGCTATTTGGGGGGAGGGGGGGCTTTGGATCTTTTGGATCAGACTCTCATAAAATAAGGAAGAAAAGATCATACACTTAGGAAGTGGAGGTGTCAAGGTCAACCAGAAGGGAGAGAGAAGGGCACTCAGCTAGCTGAGGGGGCTCTGGCAGCAGCTCAGACACAGACCGTGGTCGCTGGGCGGCCACAGGATGAACCTCACGTGTCTGCGTTCCTACAGTGACGAGGTCTTAATCGTCGTGACGGCCGTCCTGCAGCAAATGGAATGAAGCACCCCACACGCTTTGGAACGGTTAAATCGTCACTAAGCCCCTTGGAGATGAGCGTCTGAACTCCGTGACGGGGACTGGACCACAGACAGGTGTGTGGCACCACCTCAGTCCGAGCTGGTAACTGGAGGCCTCTCCAAGCCCAGAGGAGCGTGCCGGCCACTGCCGGGTGGGCAGACGGTGCTGGCGTTGGACGTCGCCGTTACATCGAAAGCCCGGCCGCGTCCGGCCAGACGATTCAGGCAAACGCGACTTCCCGGCCTGCCTGGACGGGGAGCGTACCGGCTGCACCTCACTGCGGTCCCCAGGCAGGCTGGCCAGGCGGCTGCTTTAAACGGGACAGAAAACATCGGAGCCGCCTTGTTTCAAACGATGCGTCTGGCCCGCCCACTGACACCTGGAATTGAGCCCAGGGAGACGGGGCTGAGCAGACGTCCCGCGTGAAACGGGGCAGGGCCGTGGTTTTCGTGCCATTGAAAGCAGGCCGTCTGGGCAGCCTCTCCACAAATCCACACTCACCGGAGCTGGGTGCACACCCCAGATTTGCTGCGTTTGGGAGGGAGACGTGGACCAGACAGAGGCCTTCATGCCCACGAGCCCGCGCATGCTCACTGTGGGACAGGGCCGCGCCGCCTCCTGCCCACACCTCCCCCAACGCCGCGGGAGGCTTACACGGGGTTCCCGGGGTGAAGGCTCAGCGAGAAGCCGGGGCGTCCGAAGGGCCGAGGTGTAACCGTGATGACCACGGCCGTGCTGCTTCCACAATTAGAAACGAACCCGTGCAAGTATCTCAAGTGTCCTGTGCCCCGCCGATACCCGCCCGCACTGCTCACGCTAGCACCCCACGGGGCAAACCCCTCCCTTAGGCCAGAGGTTTTGCTTTTAGGTCATGAACTCCCTTGCAGAGCTCGCGGAACCTGAGTGAGGGGGCCCTGTCTCCGGTCCCCGCAGCACCTCGTAGGTTCCACCTGATCCTCCTGCACCGTGATTGCCCATTTACTTGTTTCTAGAATCTTCCTGATTACAGTAGAGGCTCTGGGAGGTCAGGGACTATGTCTGCCCACACTGCTCAGCTCAGTGCCTGGCAGAGAACGGGGGTTCAATCGTCACTGAATGGATAAATGGAAATCATACCACGCTTCCCTGACCCCCGAAGTATCACCTGTGCTCACGTGTTTGCTTGTCACTTCGGGGTCTGTCTGGGGACTCCGGGGCAAGAGCCTCTCCTTTAGGTGATCGTTAAGACCGAAGTGTTAGCAGGGAAGGCGCAGGCCCACGTGTCGGAGCCGACTTCCATTACGAGCCGGAAGCGATGTGCACGCCAAGCCCCGACCCCACAAGTGGACGGCCAAGTGGGTGTTCACACAGTGCAACCGATGGAGGAAACCTGTGCCGAGCCCCCCAGGTTCTCCCACACGACAGGGAGAGCCACGGCTCGCCCAAGGTCACATGCTCGTGGCGGCGAGAGCCTGCGCCTCCTGGCTTCCAGGCCAGGGCCCACAGAACCCGTGTGTCCCCTCTGCACGCTGCCTCCCAGGGGCACGGTCACTGCAGGCAGTCAGTGAAGCCTTCCTTCAGAGCATCGCCAAGGGCCAGTTTGAGGACATGCAGGACGGCACAGCCATGGTCCAATGAGGGGACAGGGCTGTCTGCCCTCGAAAGGGTGGCTTCAAATCTGGGGGGTCAAGTGCTTGCCTTTCCACTTCATTCCAAAGAGGAAACCATTCCCTCTGTGTCTGCCACTCAGGGGAGTGTGACTTCGGAGGGACAGAGACCTGGGGCTTGAGAGCAAGCCCAGTGGACTGTCTTCCTCGCTCAGATGCCACCAGCCCAGACCCAGCCCACGTGACATCCCAGGAGTGGGACGGACACAGACTGTCACACGAACGCGAACCACGTGAGCCTTTTAAAATGGGACACGGTTTGGGGATCCACTCGTGTCACCGCCACCCGTGCGGGACGGTTTGCATGAGCTCAGCCACGTACCTGGGGGTTTTGTTGTGTTTTGTTTCTCAACCATGAGAGACAAATGCTCTGTCGGGTAAGTATCACACGCGTGTTTTAGAGAAACATGACGTGACGTGAGAGCATCTGACGTTCTCTAGAACGCACTGTTGTCAGAAGTTGACTCAAACTAATTACACGTCAGACTTTCCTTCAGAGATCTGGCACTGAGCCGTCCCAGCACAGCCACGTGACTCCTTGTGAAACAGCACCAGGAGAATTACAGACGTGCCAGCCCGTTACACGCACTCGTGCTGTCAGTGACTGTTCCAGAAGTGAAAGGTCCAGGACAGACTTCTCCCGACCGCTACTTTGATTCACAAGGTGTGACAACCCTAAGACATCACTTGTTCTTAGATTAATAGGGGCTGCCATCACGAGTTGCAGGGGGCCTAGGAAAACACCAGGCATCGTGGTACCAGCCTCCCTGGGTCCCCTCAGCAGTCCTGCGAGACAGCAGCTATGACGTGCACTCCAGGTCACTGAGGCTACGGCCCAAGTGACATGGCTGGTGGCACGTTTGCTGCGTGCCAGGCACTCTGCTGTATGTTTTCTTTGCATTTCATGTCACCTCCCCAACATCCTTTGAGGTCAGTGCCATCGTGACCCCTAATTTACGGCTGAGGAAATGGAGACCGGCCCCAAACCTACACTCGTTCACTCCAAGGCACCTGGCCACTATTCCCTCCGACCACATCACGGGGTCTTTGGGGTTAAGAGTGAGGACTCTCCAGTTAAATCTCCTGGACCCGGCTCGGCACCGGTTAACCTCTCTGTGGCTAAGCCTCCCCATCGGGAAAACAGCGTAACAGCAGTAAGTCCCTCCAAAGGCTCAGAGAACGCAATGGGACGCGCTCCGCACAGGGCCCAGCACGCGGCGATTACTCGGCCAACTGCTAGGACTGTTAATAACAACATGACGATGACAATAGCTCCTACGACTTTGGCTGAGGTCAAAGACAGCCTGCACCAAGCAGACGAGAGCTACATTCAGCGGGAATGTGGGATGCGCCCTCTCTTACTGGTCCAAGCAAGCTCGCGTATCTCTGCACGCCTTGTTCAGGGCTGGTGTAACAGAGAACGCGTTTTTCTTCATTTGTGTCTCCACCAGACTCTCTCCTGAGTGTTCTGCCCTGTGGCCCTAACCCTGGTCCTTCTAAATGTCCAGTCCACGACCACAGGGAAGAGGTGGAGACAGGAAACACGATCTCATTAGAGAAGAGCTGTACGCCTTCAGCAAGGCACGGCCAGCTCCCGACACGTAATGCCTTGTGACTGGTACTTACTGCTGTGGTGGCAGACTGGGCCATCTCTCTCTGTGCCCCACTGGGTGAGGTCACTCCTTGCTTAATGCTCTCTAATGGCTGTCCAACAAAGGAGATTAGAACCCAGCCCCCGTGGGGCCCGCACGATCGGACCCTGGCCTGCCCACCTCGTGCTTCCTACGCCCACGCCCGGGCCCCTTCCCCACTGAGTGCTCCATACCGCCTCCCATCCCTCCGCCTCTGCCTCTGTCCCCAGTGGCTCCTTCTTCTATTGGGACTTGGCTCAAGTGTCAGTCTTCAGAAGGACCTTCCTCGCAGCCCGCAGTGGTGACAAACCTTTCGGCTTCCCTGGGCCACGTTGGAAGAAGAAGGCCCGCGGGCCCCGGGTTGGACCTGCTTGCCCGAACCATCACAGATCTTTCTATTCAGTTCTCTTCACGGCACATGGCTCCCTGAAACTATCTTATTAGACTGTCAGTTTATCACCTGCCTTCGCCCCCCAGATGGCAGTTCCTTGAGGGGAGAGACCACGACGGCCGTGCTCACGCTGTCCCTGTCCCTGACACACGGCGCGTGCTCAGTAAATACTGTGGGGTGAATGGACGAGAGGCTGCCGGACGAGCGACAGGCCTGGGGGCAGGAGCTGTGTGTCCCCTAACTGACGCGTCACCTGCCCTGTGCCCTGATTTGGGGCTTGGGTTTTGTCGGCCAGCTAGGACTAGAAATGCTCACCCCTTTCACACAGAATTTCTGTGAGGAGCCAACGGGGTCCGTGGGTATGTGCGCATGAAAATACTTTGCAAGCTGTGATTCTAGAGTCTCTAAGACGAGTTTCAACTCTCGTGCCAACTCCCACCCGACGGGTCTGTCTGAAGCACTGGGGAACCCCCACCCCCCGCCCCTGAATGCTCTGTCTCCATGAGAAAGGGCGCCGCGACCCTCGGCCATGTCTGTCTTGGAACCAGGATGGGGGATTAGAGGCGCGCATGTCACACGTTTGCTATCTGTGCCGAAGAAATGTCAACTCTCGGGGGGCCAAAAGCGGATAACTTACTAGCAGCTTCCCCACGTTCGTGAGCGCGGTGTTTCCGGAAAGGAGGGTCCGAGCGTTCACTCTCCTCCCTCTGCGCTGTTGACATTCATCCCAGTGACCCGCTCCTTTCACACCCAAAGTAACCCTCAGCACCGCCCCGAGGGCTCCATCACACGCTACTGTCGCTGCCGGCGCTGTGACAGCGGTTTCAGGAAGCGTCCACGGAGAAGCGCCCTGAAGACGGGCAAGCGGGGAGCGTCCCAGCTGCTCGGGGAAGGAGCGCCGCCGGCCTGTCCTTCCGGACGGACACGTGGAAGGACGGGGATGTGCAACATTCTCTCTGAGCCGCCATGACGTAAGTTTGAAAGCATTTGGACAGGCTTTAGTCCCTTCGATAATGAGGTCAATAAAAACCGTTCTAATCGGAGCTCTATTAAAAGTCCATAACGTTACCTTAATGGTGGAAAAACTAATATAGTTCTGTTGGAATTTTTCCACGAAATTAATATTAGAGAATTTCAGTGGGTGTCCTAAATAGCTTCAATCGCCATTTTTATTAACAGAACTGTGCGTGGAATTAAAGCAAATGAAAACTGTTACACTTGCCGGGACGAGGTACCCCGTTTGCAGGCCCGCGTCAGGCCCGTCCCTGCGGACCACCCGAACCTGTCCTCCTGTCGGGTCGCTGCCCACGGCTCCTCGGACGTGGCCCGTTCGTGTTTTGGTGACTGGTTCTCGAACACCACGGCTCCGTTTCTCAGAGCCGTAAGCTGGGAAATACTCCAGAACCGTATCCCCCCAGTCAAAATCCTTCTCTCAAGTCCTTGGCTTGGTTGACAATATTAACCCCTCATACACCACAGCTAGGACAGAAAGACCCAGACACGGAGGGGGTTGTGCTTACACCGCCCAGGAGGAGCCGTCGCCTTCGTTTCTGCAGCTTTCTCACCGGGGGAAGAGATGAGGACCTGGAGCAGACTCAGAGGGGGAACGATGACACCAAACGCTGACTTTCCCTCTGACCACCGAATCCGATGGTTCTGTGAGTTACTCCGGCACACACGTCCCTGTGTCCGGCTGCGTCTCTGTTACGGGGTACTGGCAACTATTTTCGTAATAAACGCACCAGCGTCGACAAGGACTCATAGGGGATCGATACCGACCAAAGGCCAGGGTCACAGATACACCCGACCACGTCACACACCGACAGGACACTTGCTCACGCACACACAGAGGCAGGAGCCGGAGCACGTGAGCGTGCAGAGAGCCTGAGACTCAGGGGTGGGAAGAGCTGCACTCACTCTCAGCTCCTCTGCTCCGGGGGTGGGGGGAGCCCAGTTGTCCCGTCTGGAAAGCAGGGATCCCTGGGGTCCGCAGCTGCTGGGGTTGGAAGGAGATTGCCCGTGAAGACTCTAGTCCCGTGTTGGAGGAGAGCAGGGGCCGTTCTTTTATGGAAAAAGAGATCCCTCAACGAGGCTTCAGAAGGGTTCTGGGGCACATTTCCAACTCGAAGGGGAAGGAGACCTTGCACACCCCGGGGACGCTGGCGTGCTCGCAGGAAGGGCCCACCGGCCACACAGGCTGGATCTAAATAAACCCGACTGACCAAAGTGCACATCTCCACCTCCTTCGCCGGGAGGACTCCCAGTAGAATGAAAACCACTAGGGAGTCTGCTGAAATGTTTTTGTTTAACTCGGCACACGCCGCCCGCAGTACCGGGGCCGGCCCCGAGGCCTCTGCTGGCTGCCGGGTGCAACGTCGACAGCCCACAGCGCCGCAGGGGCCCGGCCGGGCCAGGCAGCGTCACCTGCTCGTCCTGACTTCTAATCAGGACGTGGCTGGGAGGGCTGAGGCGGTTCATACTGGTCAGGAGGACGAAGCCTTGTGGAATGGAGGAAAAAATTCCTTAAGAAGAAAATAACTCACGGTAAAATCCACACGGTTCCTTTCTCCAGGCCCCTGATGCTCAGGGCACCAGCAGATGAGACTTGCTGTGTGGCTTTTCTGCTTGTTGGTTTGTTTGTTTGTTTGTTTGTACATGGACAGTGGAAGGGAAAAGGCAAGAGGAGCAACGTGAACTTGTTGCTAAGGACTGAATGATTGATGTCTGGAAAGCAATGGAGACAAATTCTGTGAAGAAACTCGGTTGCTGGACAGTCCTGTACGAGGAAGTGCTGACACCGTCCCGTACTCCGTACCTGGGAGGGGGATGCCGGTGAGAAGAGGCTGCAAGTGATGTCCTTTCGCTGGTGTTATCGCCGGGCATTAACTTGAGAGTCACTCTTCTGGTGGCGAGTACTTACTTTTGTAAAATTACCAAATAGTCTCTGCAACAGAGGATCTTATCAGAAAATTGATCTCTAATACACAAAGGCATCTTTCAAGAAAAAAGTCCCTTTGGGAGATTTTTTTTTTTTTTTTTGATGGTTCACTGCAGGCTTTTCACAATCTTGTGGAAATTTGGAGATGGCTCAGATATTGTTTCCACGAGAAGAGGGACCAGGGAACAAAGAGAGACACAGCACTGGTGACTTGAGAGGCCACCACCCTTTCCTGGTTGACTCGGTGAGGGCAGAAGAGGCTGATAACGAGGAAGTCAGAGCCACTCGGGAATCCAAAATTATGCACAGAAATAGGGTTGGTGCGATGCCTTCTTTTCGGTTTCTCTGACAAGTGCCAAGAAGCACTCACTGTGCTCGCTCATTATTATCTGAATTAAATTATCAAATGCAAGTGCTAAACCCGAACCTCTCCGCAAAGCGCTGCATTAGAACACCGCGTCCCCTGTTGTGACTAAAAGCTGATGACTGGTTCTGGAGCCATAAACCTGTCATGTAATTTAATTGCTTTGCAGACAGAGGAATAGGAAGCATTCGCGTTCTCATCCTGGAACTCAGCGCAACCCTTTCCCCCAACCTGACGACTGCAGACACACACAGGTCGGCCTGGCACCGGCGTGGCGGGCCAGAGAAGCCGCAGCAAATTTCAGCAAAGCCCAAAGAGGGAGGCAGTGCCAGGTTGTGCAATCACTACGCAAAATGGGCTGCTCGCTGCGTGGCCCAGGCGCTCACTCTGGTCCACAGCGTTAAAGATGCACTTGTGAGGTGGGCTTGAAGCCACAAGGAGTTTGAGGTGCAAAGGGCCGCCTCCTAACAGCTGATGTACCCCCTGCCTTCAGCGCAGCTGTTAACCAGAGGTGGCCGACACGGGCGCCCCTTTCTCGGGCCACTGGTGGGCACAGATGTCACAATCAATACTCATTACCTCCAGGACCAGGGGCCTGGGAAGAAGCAGGAAAAGAGGGGGGTCTACCCTGTACCCCAGAGGACTTGGGAATCATTTGGGGGCATTCCGGGGGTGGAGTTTTAAACGGAAACAGGAAAGGAGCAGAGTGGTGGGGTGCGGAGGGAGGGGAGGGGGCGGGGCGAGAAAAGGGACGAGTCGTGACTTCCTCTACCCCAAGCGTTGGCCCACGAAGCTCCGAAGGACTCTGGGAGGCTGACAGAACCGTTCACGGGAGAAAACAGGTTCAGGGTGAATCATCTCATATCACAGTCTCAAAAGGCAGGGCTAAATCAAGGTTCAAGGGTCAAGGGGGTAACTATATGGTGACAGGGTACGTGACTGAGTGGTGAACACAACGCAATAAACAGGTGACGTATTACAGAATTGACGCCTATAGGATTTTATGAACCAATGTCGCCCCAATACATTTAATAAAATTAAAAAAGAAATCCCCTCCCCTCCCCAGTTCGCCTCGAAGAGGGAGTGAAGATTTCTGTGAAAACTGGGGAGGAAGAGAAGAACTTGGAGCCTGAGGTCCAACTTGACCACCAGACTCCACTCCCGCTAAACACGATCACAGAAATGACCGCGGAAGTACACGGCGTGCCTGCTCGTGTCGCCCTCGGCTAAGTCCCGCATCCAGCACGTGCTGAGCACAGTGCTACTTAGGTGCTCATTTAATCCGCTTGGCGGGAAGCGCCGGTCCTTCTACTGCACTGCACGCCGGGCCCATAAACGCGTCGCACCCAGGATACCTGTGGTGGGAGGGAAGGCTTTGGCGTTCACAGTGTGCACTTTACTATTTTCTATAATAACAAGTTTTTAAATAAGGGCTGTGTTAGAAAATTTTAGAAAATCAAGAATGATTTTCCTGGAGAAAAGCCTGGATGCAAATGCACGTCCGCCCAGAGGTCGAGCGCGGTTAATTCGGGGGCGTAAGGAGAGAGGTGACGGCCGTTTTCTCCCTTGTACGTTGTGCGAAGTGTGAGCTTCCTTACGTAAGCGAAAAGTTAATCTTTAAAAACGAAAACAAGAGGCAGCCCTTCGCTGGTGCCACGGTGTATCCAAGTCAGAGTCCAAACTGTGGGTTAAACAACAGGAAAAACCAGCGCATCAAGGACTCCACGGCGACGCCAGGTACCGCACTTGGCGTGGTTTGAGCAGGATCCCATCACCTCCTTCCGACGACCCTGGGAGGCAGATGTCCCCACGCTAACTGTACAGATGAGTCAGGTTTCCAGGGGGTAAGTGACCGCACGGGGTCACTGGAGTATCCGGCCTCCACTGGCCTCTCTGGCTCGCGGCTGCCCACAGGTCCCCTGATTGTTGCTGGTGCCCTGGGCTCCAGCTGCCAGAGCCCTTGCCCTTCCCGGACCACGGCCTCCAGGTCCCCACACCCGTGGCTTTGCTCACACGCCCCCTGCCCCCACCCTCGGAAAGCCCTCGTCCTACCTGCATCCACTCCTCCAAACCCGTATCAAACGCCCCTTCCTCCACACGTCCCCGAGGCTCCTGGCTGCCTGTCACTTGGGCCCCTCCCACAGTCACTGCAGTAGGGGCCGCGCTACCCCGGTCCGCGCAGGCCCTCGGGATGCTTCCTGCGTCTTATCCAGTGTTCAAAAGACGTATAATTAAGTCACACATGAGTGTACTCAGAGGCCCTGGCTGTCATCAGTAATAGCTAAGTAACCAGTGTCGTGCTTAGACAGGGAACATCCCGGGTCTCCGGGGACTACTAACACCACCTCTTACCCTCGGCCCGTGTCTCCTCACTTACTGCTGCGGCCTGGCCCCCCGGCAACACGACTGTTTGGGGCTGTGGATCACAGTTTGCCATGCACTGTTAGTTTGGAGGTGCTTTGTCTCTCCCCCCCAAATACGAAGCCATGGTAAGTCTGGTGTCCCCCTGTCCCCCTGCCCAGCACACAGCAGGTGTTCAGTGAGGGCCAGAAAACATCTAGTCCCTGCTGGGCTGAGCTCGGGGAGAGATGGGACAGTGGTCTGAGTTTGAGGCAGTGAGAGAAACGGAAAGAGACTAGATTCACGACAATCTCTTCTCTGAAACCGCAGCCCTTGTTGTGCCCTGTGACATCCGTAGTCCCGCCTAGCAGCGTGGTTCATTGTGTGAAGATGAGCTGAACGATCATGAACTTTAATCCCGAAACCCAGCATTTATGTCTCTGTGACAGTGACAAGCCACCCAAACACACATCCCTGCCTCCTCCTCACTCATTCAATGGAAAGCTCAATACATCAATTAACTGAATTACAGTCAAGATTCTAAGCCAGTCCCTCCAATTTATAGACAGGGACAAGGTCAATCCTTCCCAAGGTGTAGGGACAGAAGTAAGAGTAAAGGAGGACCTGACAGCCGTGCGCGGGCCGTGTCATCTCATGGCGCTTCCCGGAGATGTTGGTCTCCATCCAGCTGAGCTGGTGGGCCCTCACTGGCAGGTGACCAGGCGCTGGCTGGTTCCTGCCACCTTCCCTTCCCGGGCCCAGCACACCCAGGGCCCAGCACACCCAGGGCCCAGCACACCCAGGGCCCAGTACACCCAGGGCCCAGCACACCCAGGGCCCAGCACACCCAGGGCCCAGCACACCCAGGGCCCAGCACACCCAGCACTGGGCTTGTTTTAGCCCGAGGGCGTGCGAATGCAGGGGCCTCATTTTAGGAAAACACTTTGCACGTGAACAAAGGATTTCAGGCTTTTAGAGAGAATCTCCATCTCGTCACCTAGCGAAGTCCTCTGGGGACTCTGCTAAGGAAAGAAGTTCTTGACCTCCCCAAGCTATCAGAGGTGACCCAACCATGCAAAGGGGCTTTGTTCCCCAAGTTTCTTTCTCCGGGCTGCCTCGTACCAGCACGCCTGAACAAAACAGCCTCGGGGAGGCTGCCACCTAATGACTCCTGTTTGCTTTGGCAAACAGGGACATCTCAAAGGAAGGATTTTTTTTAAGAGAAGAAACTCAGGGCACGTGGACTCTGAGTAGTGATGAATATACATGGGGACTGATTTTCGGGGCGAGGTCCCTAAGCATTTTTAAGTGGCAGCCTCACAAGGTGGGCACATTCTCCTCTGGTGTCGCTTCCTTCGTGAACTATTCTGCTTCCTTGAGCAGGAAGGGGCCCTCCACGACAGCTCGCAAAGCCACCTTGGCGTCGGGTCGCATCCTGGTCTCTCACTCTCTGGAGGAGAGAAGGACATCACAGAACCCCCACGAGGGGCTCCCAGGTTCTCCTCACACACTTAAACGCAAGCAGGGACAGCTCGGGGCAGCCAAGTTTGAAGACATATGACAAGCCACGTTTTGTACACGGAGGCGCTTTACGTCTCAGTATCTGTCTGCTCCCTCAGCCCACACGGCTGCGTTTTCTCCTGAGGACGGAGTCCCTGCCGTCTGGGTCGCACTGAGCTCCTCTGTGCTGACTGTCTCCTCCAGGGACCCCAGAAAGGTCAAGTCGGCTGTGCTCCACGTATTCGGGGGCAAGCTACTCTTTGCTCTCTCCGTCCCTCTCCAGTCGGCCCGGGGGAAGGAGGGAAGGAGGCCATTCTCTGTGCTGTTTCCAGGCTTTGGAGGTCCCCTTAGCTCTCATTGTATAGACGAGGAAACTGAAGCCCAGCGATGCTGAACCGCCTTTCACAGGTTATACAGCAGCGGTTCTCAACCTGTGGGTGGCGACCCCTTTGGGGGTCAAACGCCCCTTTCACAGGGGTCGCCTAAGACCATCGGGAAAACACGTATCAGATATTTACATGATGATTCATAACAGCAGCAACATTACAGCTATGAAGTAGCAACGAAAATAATGTTATGGGGGTCACCCCAGCATGAGGAGCTGTACTAAGGGGTCGGGCATTAGGAAGGTTGAGAACCACTGTTGTCAGGACCCAGGCCCCCTAAGCCCCAGGCCAAAGCGGGTGATTATGCCCCGTAATGTGTGCTGGCCAGGTTGCACGGCAGCCGTGTACCCCAGGAGCACCACACTTTTCAGAATGCAACAGAAAGAGAGAGGGGATGTGCAAGATTAACCACCGAAGGGTGATCAGTCTGGAGAAGTAGAGCTACAGGGGCATGACGATGCCTACAGGCATGGCAGGAAAAGGCACTGCCCGCACGTCCCCATGGAGGACAAATCAGGCTTCAGCTGGGCGTCATGGCACACAAAGAGAATCAGTGGGTGGACCAGAAGGCAGGCAGATTTTATTTCCATTACTGAGAAACACACACAATTCACCATTTTTACCATTTTAAAGCGTGTAACTCAGTGGCATTCGGTACATTCAGAATGTTACGCAGTTCTCAGCACTATCTAGTTCCAGCGCATTTTTATCACCACAAAGGTAAGCCCTGTCCCATTAAGGAGGAATTCCCCACTGACCCCTTCCGGCCAGTGGCTGGAAATCACCCACCCGCTCCCTGTCTGTGACAGATCTGCCCGCAATGGGCGTTTCACCTAAATGGAGTCACACAGTGAGCGGCCTGTCATGTCTGGGGCAGCGGGTTGCTTTACAACACACTGAGAATCGCGGGACAACTCTGGGCTTTGAAAGGGGGCTGGGCCGTGAGTTGCATGACACTTGAGTTCAGGCCAAGGCCGTCTCCACGGTCCCCACGGGCGGGAAGGCCAGCCAGGGCTTCGCAGACAGGCGGCCTGGGACGGGTCTGCTGGTCGCCCCCAACTCCGGCCCTCCCTGCCCTCTCACAAACGGTGGGCTCAGCAAACCCCACTGCTCTGCTGACTTCCTCTCCTGCTGTCCTCCTCCCCCTTCCTGTCCCGTTGGCACTCGTTTGCCACTTGGCCTGCTGCCCCACGGACAGCCCTCTGCGCACACGCGCATGCCTGACCCGAGTGCACAGCGCTCTGCGGAGCGGACGTGGGGGTTCGGTCGGCCGGCGGGGCAGCCAGGCTTGGCCTCAGCGCCGAGCGCCTGAGCTTCTACCGCACCGACGCGGACCAGTAAGCTCAGGGGTCACCTACAAAGCCTGACAGCGGAGGGCAGGAAACTCAGCTACAAAGGGACTACAGGGGAGAGACACGGTGGTCTGGTGTGCCTGCCCAACACACGCTGACACACGCAGAAGCAACTGGTACCGCTCGGCCACAGCCTTGCAGCGGGCTAGGAGGGGGCATCAGTGTGAGGCTGGACCAAGGAAATCAGAGGGAAATCCACGGGGAGTCACAGAAGTAGCGATTTCTAGGTGGCGATCCGATGTCATCCACGACCCGGAAATCATATCGGAGCAAGACCATCAGCCCTGCTCTGTGTCTCGAAACGAACACTGACAAGTTCTTTTAAAAATACAATTAAAGAACATGTACAGGGTAGAACAGCATCCTCCAAAGGTTCGTGTCTAACGGGTACGTCAGCATGCAACTTTATTTGGAAATAGTGTCCTTGGAGACGTCCCGCGTTTTGCCATGGATAATGCACATCCACATTTTGGGCCCAAACTTGCAGGAAGAAAATCTTACATTTTCATTTTTTGTTTCAAATTTTTATTTGTTTATATTTAGGTACTTTTTTGTATTATAAAGGTATTTTATAATAATTTATAAAGGTATTTTAAACATACTATGGTATAAGTAATTTTATGTAACATTTCTAACTCACAAGCATCAATAAAAGAATTTAAAACATTTACATGGATAGCGGAATTAGTACTACCCGCGTGTGATGCGCATCCTTGTTTGCCCCTCACAAATTCGGCAAAAGAAGTGCGCTTATGCACGGCAAAATACGGTAATTCGTTAAGAGGAGGCCATGCTGGATTAGAACGGGCCCTAAATCCTGTGACCGGAGCCCCTGTAAAGAGGAGGCGACGTGGAGACGCGCCGACGCCCACGGTGGGTACAGACAGGCAGAGGGGGACCGGGACAAGACAAGGACTGCCAGAAGCCGGGACGAGCGGGGGGCAGTCCTGCCCCAGACCCGCGCCCTGCGGCCGCACGCTGTCGCACCGCCCGCCTCCCCAGCCGCTGGGCCCGGTCCGCGGCCGTCGCTGCGGGAGCCCAGGCAAACCACAGGTAAAGGAGAGCACGCGTCCTGTACTCAGCTGTGCAAACCCATTCGCTAGGCGGCCCAGGCGGCCGTCCTGAACCGGAAATCCTATTGTATCTGGGGTTCAGCTCTGGACACAGGTTTAGAAACAAGTAAGGTCCAACCCCCCTGACTCAAAAAGTGCTTTCTGACAAGGATTTCTCTTATTTGTGTGTCTGGTCCATTTTGCTTGTTTTCAGGTGACGAGAAAGACTGTCCCGCAATTCCCTGTGTCTTTGGACCCGCTCGGCCCTCTCTGGGGACTTTCTCTGCAGTGTCTCGCTCCCTGTTCACCCTTGTCCCCTTCTCCTTTTCCAGAGAGAGAGTCCCGGGGCCTCCCAGGCGAGCGCGGGCTGGCGGAGCTGTGATTGCTCCACGCTGATTATAATTTTTATCACATTATGGGGGATCCCTCTGGTGGTTACTAAGAGACACGTCAGTTTTGAGAGATGAGCGCCGAATCTAAGAATCTTTACATCTAGAGGGTGATGGACTCGGGGTTTACAATTCACAGCAAGGCACCCAGAAGCCAGACTGATTTGGGCACCTCTCCTGGGTCCGCTGCCCAGGGAGGGTCCATTTGTGTGGGTCTCAAAATGCTGAGTGGGCGATTCTTGAAAGCCATCATGGTCTGTGTCAAAGGGCATAGTGGAGGCAGAGCTGTCTTGCCATAAGAAAAACGACCTGGAAGGTCCCAGCCACATTAAAGGAGTGGTTTCTGGTTGCAGGGGCTCAGGGACAGTGACAAAAAGGACAGAGGTGAGAGGCCAGTGAGGACAGTATGTCCAGACCTTGGCAGGGGACAGGATTCTGAGCACCTCATGAACTATCTGCAAGGACAGCTCCTCACAGTGGCCCTCTGAAGATCGTCACGGCCAGCCCCCTCTCTTATGCACAAGTTACGTGTAAAAGCCTCCATCTGGCTGGACCCAGCCTGTCTGTCCCCTGGTGTACAACAGGGACAGAATGAGAAATAACTTATGAAATGAGTCCATTTCCTTGATGGCTGGGCCACTCTGGGCTGACGATGGGAAGGCTCTCTCTAAACGCCCTGCCGCCCTGACATGCACAGATATGTTCATTTGTAGCATATCCATCAGAAGACCTAAATTAATTGCTCCTCCTTTCTCTTCTCCACCTCCCCCAAAGCACGCTGAAAAGGTCAACAGCACTATCAAATGCAACACACTTCAACTTCCTTCCTAGCTTATAATTAAAGCTAATTAGTAGTTTTGGTAATTAGCACATGTAAGCTTTCTACTCTCCGAATTAATGAGACTTGCTCAGGTTTCGAGCCAAGGAGACTCTCCTCGCCTGTTTGGATTCCTGACCTGCCTCTGGCTGGTTCACTGGACGCGTGTCTTCGGCCCAGGTGGGATCCGGGAAAGAATCCACGGCGCCCGAAGGCCTGTTCTCCAGCCAGAGTGCGGGTTACCAACACGCAAAGGTGGAGCTGCCGTCCCCAGGTAAGAGCAGAGCGGGCTGAGTCTCCAGTGTCTGACCAGTCTCAGCATCTCCACGTGACACGGTGGTGCCCTGTCACTGTGTCACTTGGACTCCACACACGTCCAGGAGGGCCTCCTTCATGGGCGTCGCCCGGGATGACACATCCTCACGGAGCACCTCAAATCTTCCTTACCCGAGCGGAGTATCACGGAGGTGAGGCTGTGGGGTGCCAAGAAATGACTGCTCGTTTGGGTTCAAATAAAAACTGAAGAGGAGAAGCACGGTGGGTTCGGTCAGTTTCCACTTTCGTGTGGAGACAGAGAGATTCTCCAGGTAGCTCCGAGCTTCCTTTCTGAGTCAGGGCGTGGGCATCCCGCATGTGCAGACAGAATTAAGTGTGTGTGTGCGTGCGTTTTAAATCAAGAAATCAAATCTATACTCTATTAAAAGAAAAACAAACAAACAAACAAAACACCTCTGTGATATGTTTTCGGACTTTAAAGGCAGTTTGAGAAAAAGCTTCCATGGGTGAGCCCATCCCCTCCTGCCTCCCCCACCAATACTGATCTCAGAGAAGCCGGAAGGAAGAGCAAAGGGCTTGATGATTTACTAGACGCCGCCTTAAGTCCAGAAAAGCAGCGGGGGTTGCTCGCAGCACCCATCATTTGGATGCGTAAGGGAAAGAGTCATTTCTGCAAGAGCGGGACAGCGAGCGTCCCTGGAGCCAATGGTTCCCATCTGAACAGTTACTGCCGCTGTGACAGCTGCATGTAGGTCCCTGAGGGGTGGTCCACGTTACTTAGGAGCAAAGACACATTGGTTCTGCCTAGGGCTGTGACGGTGAGAGTGACCAGGGGCTGTGGGCTCCCTCGTCTCCCACTGACTGATCCCTGTTATGGGATGCACTCCAGTTAAGTTCTAGAAAGAGTGGTTTTCTCAACTAGGTGAGCTGGCCCCCACATCTGGCAAAGTCTGGATACAGTTTTGACTGTTACAACGCTGGGGGGAGGGAGGGAGTTGCTATTGGCATCTAGGAGCCAAGGATTCTGCTAAACATCCCACACTGCACAGGACAGAGCCCAAAACAAAGCATTATCTGGCCCCAAAGGTCAGTAGTGTGGAGGTGGGGGAACCCCGATACAGAAGTTCTAACTGGGGGTGGAGCCTCTCCTTGTACAGTATTCACTAAGTAAGAGCCAAACAAGAGCTTTCTCGGAGGATGGTGGACTGATCTTATTCCTGTAACAATTAACGGGAAGTGACAGCTCGCCCTGAGGGGCTAGAGCCAAGTCAGGCCGGAAGACGCAGACACACTCAGGCGATTCCAGGAGCCTCAAAGCCGAGCGCTGGACGTTCTGCAGCTCAGGCTGGCATGCTGCATTATGGATGAGCTCACGTGCCATGGCAAACAGTTTAAGAACGGTGCTTATATTTAATGAATCCTAAACGGTTTATTACTGAGGGTCAAGTTCCTGCTTCCTGTGGGAATCTGACATTTATGAAAACGCCCTTGCATTAATTATTCAACAGAGATGTCCTTCCTATGGAAATTTGCTTTCCTGGTGCACGTGACGGAGCCGCATTCCCGGTCCGTGTGGGCTGCGCTGTGGCTAATCCTCTAAGCATTCATTACATGACATTTACAACCGAGCCAGGATGCCTCTACCTTTAGAATATTATGCAAAGGACAGCTAAGAGCCTTCCTGCTAGTAGCCAATCATTACACGTAGCTGTTTACCTTCTTTTGTTTTCTAAAGCGTAAACCTGGTATCTCTTCCCACGGAGAAGAAAACTACGCTCGGTAATTAAATTAGACCGCATTAAACTTACTTAAGTTCACCAGCAGGGAAAACCCCATCAACTCCATGCGCCTGGCTCTCACAGTCACTCAATCACACTTGCAAGCCACATCTTTTCTGGGGGTTGTTATAATTTTTGTTCCTGAAATTCCATTAAAAATGGTAATGTCATTACTCCTGTTAATGTGCAAAACCAACAGCATAATCCTGCATGTTAATGAGTAATTATAATTAATCATTATTTCATTAATGAAATGTTTAGTCGGTAATTGTCTGTGAGCACCTTATCCCCCCGGCTTGTAACCGTCCCCTAACCTCGAATGGGCTGCCTGTTTCTGATGGAGGGGTGCTGGCAGCCTGCTTCCGTTTTAACACTTTCCTGTGGTTCTGCCTCAGCCCCCACCTGGCCCCTGCACCCCTACCACCCGGCTGCACGTTTACACTTGGGAAACCTGCGGATTCTGGCTCTCAATAGGGTTGGCGCGAAGATTTCCCCCGACATGCTTCGCCGCCAACCTAAGACGGCGAGTCAGCCTGCTCCCAGAGCGCACAAGGCGTGGAGAGAAAAATAAGTCTCGGAACCCTTACTTAATAATAAATCTGGAATCCGAATTCATGGGTTTTTGAGAGAGGATATAGCAAGGATCTGGGGGTAGTCTTTGGAACAGGAAGGTTGATTTTAGAGCTCAAAGAATTAAGAAGAGGCTGGAGAGGAAGTCAAGAATTTCACACGAGGCAAGATTCCCGTGGATTCCTGGATAATGCCGTAGGTATCCTTAGTTCCTTGGATGGTTTTTCTGGGGGAAGGGAAAATCCTGTCTTCCCCATGCCGATGTAAGCACCGAAACGCAGGGACTCATATATGCCTGGTACACACGCTCGTCAGCAAAGAGCTGGAGAGGGAAGTGTCCTGGATTGGCACGTGGGTGGGCTGTGGAGAAGGTGACTGAGGTGCAAGGGTTAAAAAATGCAGCGGCGAGTGTCCGATGAAAGCTTGTGTTGGATGCTAGGAGGTACCAAATTGGTGGGCTGGTGTGCTCACGTGAGATCACAATCAGAGCTGTCTCTGACTGGGAACCCTGAAAGAGGACAGGTGCGTCTTATCGACCGCCCTCCACGCAAAATAAAATTTAAAATGTGTATACGAGGGCTGGCTGGAAAGTATCCAGCCATGTAATACGAAAAACAGAGGCATTGAGGGCTGGGATTTTTTCGGGACAACCCTTGTTTTGGGTATATACACATATGTGTGTGTGTTTGCACATACACAGTCACCCAACCACATAGCACTGAGCACAGAGAATTATGCAGGGGAGGGAAATCGGTGACCCTCCGCAAATTAAACAAGGAGGTTTGAGCAAGGGATATGTTGTGCTGCTGTTATTTCAAGGAAGGATCCCCACTTCCAAGGGAAACTGACACAGAGCATCGGGCGGCTTGGAGAACGTTCCATGTCTGCTATGGACTGCAGATGAGCTCGTCAGAACTGTCCAAGCACCTGGAAGGAATAAATGACGGCCACCAGCTTGGCCACAGGTCCGCGCACAGCTGCCCGAAGATTAACAGACAGGCCTCTGAGGTCCAGAGAGTCCCTTCCCACTGGCCATTTTTGAGGCTGCTGATACTCGGCAAAATGAAGCACTGTCGGGACAAAGCTGAATTTTTTTTGTTATATTTTACGAAGGTGTGTATTTAACAACACATAAAACAGGATGATTCATTTAGAAATATAGTAGCATCAAAAGCCAAATAAAAGACCCTCTGTAAATGGGATTCAAGGGTCAACTAAACCACCCCCTCCTCCCCCCATGCAGGTTCACTTCCTTCCCAGGCCCCGTGGACTCTGGACACGATACCCACGGTCCTGGCCTCCACGTATCCATTCAGTTCTCAGAGAGCGCGGGCGGGTGCAGGGGCACAGGGAGGGTGCCCTCCCTGAGGGCGCTCCCCATCTACAGCCCATCTCCCTGGGGGCTTTCTTTTACTGCTGGTCACCTTTTCATTTCTAGTTTCCTTTGCTGGCTGTGTATCACCCAGGTCTCCCCATGGTTACCATGGTAGTGGGGGAATAAACAGGAAGCAAATACCAAGATGATCACAGCCCAGCACAAAGGAGCAAGATCCTTCACAGTCACGAATCTGTGCTCTTGCACGTGCATAAAAAGAGATGCAGTTTGTGGACCCTTGCCAGGTGTGGGTACTGTGCTAGCCCACCACGGGGATCACGGCATTTAATCCGCTTCAGAGAAGCTGGACAGGCCCCAGTGACGACCGGGAGTGGGCCCATCCTGCGTATGTCCAGGTCTATCCTACACCTTGCTGACGGCTTGGGGATGAGCTCTTGTGTGCGTGTCAGCTTTGGCGGGAGCTGCTGTCCAGGCCATGGTGAATGGCACAGGAATGTGACCTCGTGTAAACACCAGCCCGAGACAAGTATAGGCAGTGGGCCCCAAAGAAACGTGTGTCATCTCTCAAAGCAGAACAGAACACAGCAGGCCATTTCTAGCTGCTCTCATGAAGGAGAACCTACCCGCCAAGTGGGCATGTCTTCCTCAACAAAACCTGCAAAGGCCTGTCCCGTCCGTTTGTGGGCCCGGGACCCGGAAAGCCGTTTCATAGAGACTGATAGCAGAGGCTTGGCTGCGGCGTGAATCAGTGCTCAGACTGTGGGCGTGCCCGCTAATCCTGCTGTGCCTCAGTTTCCTCATGTGGGAAATGGGGACAGTCACCCCCAGCTCCCAGGGTTGCTATGATGATTACAAGGAGTACCGTGTGGAAACGAATGACTGCAGCACCCGGCGTCACATGGTAAACACTCAGTTATTATCATGTGAGGTTTGCTTATTTGAGGTAGTCTTTCAGCTTTCAGTAAAAATTTAAACACCTCTGGTGGCAGCACCCACAATGGGCCTGGAATTAGAAAAGTGTGGATTCCCTCCTTGGTATGATGTGACAGGGAGGAAAGAACATTCCACAGGATGCTATGCGGTCCTGGGAAAGGTGTGATGGAGAATTCTGGTGTCATGCTGACGCATCATTAGTGGGAACAAGGCTGAGCTAGATGAGGTGACCTCAGTGCATATTTTAAAGATGGAAATGGTGACAGAGGAGCAGGAAAGCAGGGGCACTAACTCCCACTAGAAGGCAGGAGTCAAGACAGTAAAGAGCTGAGCAAAAGTTCCACAGTCTTTGTGCTCTTCCCACTTGGCTTTCTTTCAACTTTTCTTACCTCTTCTCCTGACCCATTTCTCCAACTCTAAAAGTGGAATCACCTCTTATTCACATTTACAGCTCCTTCAAGGACGGACAATTTTCCGACAATGCTCAGGAAATGTTTGCTGCACGACAGCTCTGGAGATTTTTAGAAAATCAGCATATCCCAAGAGATCTGGGTGAGAAAACTGGGGTAGGACAGAGGGTGTCTTCAAGAGCAACTTGTTTAAGAACTATCATGGACTCCAGGGAACCGGACAAGAGTCATCCTTTGTTCCAGAGGATTCCTGGGACAAGGCTGAAGCAGATGGGGACAGCTCGACATACAGTCTGGGCTCTCGGCAGGCCCCAGAGTCTTCGTAGATCTGAGGTTCAGCACAAGGCTTAGCAGCTGGTGTTTGTGCATTCGTTGTCGACATCACCATCTATAAGATCCTCTGTTTACTAAAAACTAGTTAAGGCTCTAAGATTTTAATTTAAGTGTTTGTGTGTGTTGGTAGCGTACCCATTTTGCAGGCTGAGGAAAATCAGCTGGCAACGGAAGCTGGCCTGCAAGTCTGCGGCTTCCGGTCTCCTGGCACTGCCAGCACACAGTGGTAGGGACGGTGTCTCAGTGTTGAGCACTGTAGCACGGTTTCCTGCATGTGGCTATGACAGCACTAGGCTTGACAGCACTAGGTCCTCTTCTGGAGCTACAAGAGGACCAGTCCCAGAAATCGTCCTCCGGCCCGCGGAGGGTCCTAACAGGTGGGGTTCACGTTCATGTCAACCTCCAAAGCGAATCGCCGGGCCAGTTTCATCGCTTTTATTCACAAGTTTTCTCTCCAATCCAAACTCCTCTATCATTAAAAAAGAAACCTAATAGTCCTTGTTTTACTAGCAAGACGTGAGGCTGTGGGGCGGTACCTATTTTCTGTAAGCTCAGGCTGAGAGCAGCTGAGGGACTCCGAAAGTGGAGAGGGAGGGGCCCAGGGTGGGGGGAGGGCCCAGGAAGGAGGGACC